>BSSO01006864.1:0-11530 GCA_030267885.1 Mesembryanthemum crystallinum | reverse complement strand
AGGTTGGGTTGGGTTGGGTTGGGTTGCTGGGTTACAGGCTGCCGAGCATGGACATTTACAGGGTGGGGGAAGGGCTGGTGGGCAGTTTGGGGTGGGGGGAGGTTTGAGGCCAAGGTAGGCAGGAGACATGCCGTGGGGGGAGAGGAGAGAGAGGGAGAGAGATGGGAAGAAAATGGTAAGGGTGTTTTAGGAACTTTCGTGAAAAAATGGTTAGGTTGAGTAATATGATAGTTACGTTAAGCAATTTCGATTTGGAAAGGTTATGAAATGAACTATTAAGGTGAAAAAGCCATCACCACCTATCATTGAGCACGGAAGGGAGGAACTAACGACATCTTTTAGGTAGGAGTCAGACTGCATTTAGTTACAACTAAACCTTTTCATGATTGAAAGTAATAAAAGTTATGAATATAATCACTTAAAATTAATGGTGTAGATGAAAAATTTATGTGACGACAATCTAATGTGAACGTTGTATATAAAAAATAAAAAATTTAAATTTGATATTGTATCTCACTTTTGTTGCATTAGAACTACTTATGTCCTAGAATGTCGAGTAATGCTACATCCATATCTGTCTGGGATGGAATTTTTCCCAAACAGGTGGGCCCCACACTTTTTATAACCTCTATCAAGATGTTGATAATTAGAACGGGATTTTTTTTTTAAACAATTTTACTATACCCCATTCTGATCATCAATATCCTAATAGAGATTATAAAAAGTGTGGGACCCACCTGTTGGGAAAAACTCTATCCCAAACAGATTTGGATAGAGCATAACTCTAAAATGTTTGCCCAGGAGGCCCATGTCGTAACTACTAGGGCTTGGAAAAGACGTGCTTTTATAGACAGTTTCTTCACAATTGTCCCAACAATAAAAATTCTTCAGTGGTTGTCAACCACTATAATTTAGTGCCAGCCCCCACAAGATATTCTGATTTTTGTTTAGGTATATCTAATATTGTATTTAAATGGTACTAATTGTATGATATAACTATTAGTCGTGACTGATAAGTTATAATCATAACTTTTGTACTTTTTTTTTTAATTTTTAATTTGTCTTGACTAATAATTATCAAAAAAAAAAAGTTGGTGATGACTAATATGTGCAAATAAGTATAATTAATTAACAGATCATCATTATCAACGGCTAAAATCGTCATATTATAGTAATTTAGCCTACATTGTAATGGCTGACAGCCACTAAAAAAGGCTTCATAAAATAGAATCTTTTTGGTCATTACTGAAAAGAGCACGAACAAAAGAACCTCCTAAGATTTGATGGTAATGGGATTTTTATTATTAAATACACAATTTTATGAGAAACATTATCGTTATGACCCAATTAAGAGGCTACTTTTTCTAATTTCACGTACTTCTAGCAATTAAATGGTGATATTTTACAATTTAGATTAAATTATAAAATAACGCCAAATTGTAAAAAGTCACCCCTTAATCACCAAAAGTAGCCCATGAATTGGGAAATGTTACCAATGGATTGGGTAGTCTAACGGTTAGACGGTTGTATCCAAAAATTTGCGCAATCATATTTCTAGAGTGTGTTTGATCCAACTTTTTTTAAAAATGTGAGTTTTTCTTATTTTTCCAAAATTTCTCCTAAGTGCCAAGAGGAACAAGCTACAAATTGGAGCTTATGCTTCTCTGCCATTTGGGAGATAATTTAACTCTCAGAAGCTTTTAATCGGAGGTTTTAGTGAAAGTTACAACTTAAAACTTACTTCTAGTTTTCAAACTCTCAACTACAAAACAGTTTGTGATACTACAACTAACATCTTCACCTAGTTTTGTGAAACAACTCATATTAGTTCTCAATAAAAGCTACAACTATAGTACAAGTAGTTTATTACCCTTTCATAGCAACTTTCATTAATTTGTTTCCCGTTTTAACATTTCACAACTACAGTTACGACTAACTTTGCCAAAAATATCATTTGTAGCTTATGCTTCGTGGCTCTTAGGGATGTTTTGACTTCTTAGAAGAACAAGTTAGAATGTGAATGAGGTTGGGGTATATTATAAGAAAAAGGAAAATTGGACATAAATAATCCCAAGTTTAGGGTGTTCAAACAATAATAATAATCCCTCATATGCATAAATTTGGGATAATCCAGACTTTTAAATTTTTGTCACCATAATGGTCCAAAGGTTGAGGGAGCATACTCTGTTAACACTTGTCGACATTTTCACTAGAATTATGCTCCATGAAATCTTAGTTTATAATGGAAATGCTTAGGGGATTTTTTTTTCCAATAAGTTTTATTAAAAAGACAATAAAGTCAAGGCAACATAGTGAAGTACCGACCCCTCCATCCAAGAAAGGAAGGGAAATGCCTACCAAAACAAGTGCACTAGACTAGGAGGAAGCAATACAAGTCTTAAGAGAGTTCTGAGATAAAAAAAAAAAAAAAAAAAATGCACCAACAACAACAAAGCCCAAACACAAGAATACTATAAAACTATAAAACTAATGCATTCTACTGACGATCGAGAAATTAGCCCCCTGATAACGCACACCAGTCATGCAGGCGCCCCTTTACCTAGCCTTATATTTAAACAAGAAGGCAACTCCACCATTCACATTGACTTTATTCATAATTGCAGCATCATATTCCATATTGGCAACAACTGAATCATCTTTTGGTTAATACTCTATTTTCCAAGACATTTGTGCTTTTCGTCCAACCTCATCATTAGCTGCCACCAACAAACTTGACAGTCAAGCACATCTTTTTGAGACTTTCTTAGCTAACCTAGCACTTCTTACTTGAGTTAGAACTTGGATTACCTCCTTATCATCTTTAGCCACCAACCCTAAGGCTTTTCCCAAGTCCCATGTTCACATAACCTTCTCTTGGTCACTTGCTGAGTCATCCTCACTATTGCTAGCAAGGTTGTTGTCTTCACACACGGCATCCCCTTCATTAATCTCTACGCAAATCTTCTTTTTCCCTTTCCAGTTCGCGATCTCTTTCCTTCACTCTTTGAAGCTTTCCTTTGCCTCTTTCCAATCTTCTTACACTAGTTGAGCATTCACAACTAGTATACTATCATCCATCTTGTTATCACCATATTGAAACCCGGAGGAATGGATGGAGATGAAGCAGGGGTACAGCCATACTCAATATGACTAGAACAAGAAACATTGTCATGCTTCAATTCTGACAACATCACATTCTCCTCTGATATATCATCCATCTTGTTTAAGGAAAAAATTCATGATTTTAATATGTTAGACCAAACGTTCTAAGTGTCATTTCACAATAGGATAATTAAATTCTACCCATGAACCACAAACTACTTTTATACACTGCAGATCAACTTTACAAGCACGCAATTCTTTTTCTCATTGACACCATGAGCTTAGAAAACGCTAAACTCCCTTTGTTTCTTTCATATTTTGGGCGGTAGGAGGGAAGGGGAGAAGGTGTGTTTGGAACAAGAATGCAATGAATATGACTAAGAGAAAATTTTTAGAGGTATCCCCTCTAGAAGACAAAATTGAGGTAACAATAGAACTAAAATAGATCGAGAAACTGGTGAGGCACAAGTTAATTCCAAGGGTCATCCCAGCCCTTTGGCCCTTCTCTCCTAACAAAGTCTATAATGGCGTCGACAGCCTCCGCTACTCTGTTGGACAAAGAATGGTTTCCATATTCGATTTCAACCTTCTCCGCTCCACCAAGTGCTCTGCATAACCTGCAAAAACAGAAATCTCATACATGTGAGCCGTTGATTTCGAAAGTTTATTGTTAAGATCTATAGTCCCCCAGGAAGTTATTAAACCCCATGCTTATTTCTGCCTTTCTCTACATACCTTTCCACCAAGGCCTTCTTGTCAACATATTCTGGCACATATTCGTCAGCCATAGAGTAGATAACCTGCAATGTTTGATAAGCATTATAAGAAATTCACAACACTGCATATCAGAATGGCAAATAGCACATATAACTTGTGATTTCTATGCTCAACCGGTTCTGTTAGCATAGTTCAATGTCACCTTTTTCTTTTCTTGAATACTGTAAAGAAAAGGTGGCATGGCATTAACTCCTTATATGTCTGAAATACGACAGAAGGAAAAGTCTACAGAAACAGTGGTGTGCCAATTCTAAATGCGACTGAATGGATAAATGTAGAAGTGGACAATCTGATAGAGTAGGCCAGAGCCCAGAGTCGACACTCAGGTATAAGAATTTTCGGGAATCCATATTGCAAGTAAATGATTCTTACAGATTAAGTGTAGAGATTGAGTGAATAAAACTTAGATTACCTGACAAGGTGTACTGGACATGTGACCCAATCTCATTCGTAATTGATCATCACTGAGGTCAGAACTGAACATATCATCGTCACCCATGTATGCACAAAGGGAGTGATACCTGGTAAAGCACTTCGATAGTCAGTGAGACAGCTCTATACAGGATCATATTGAGCGCAAAAACTAGTATAGACTTGATGTATTATATACACCAGGCAAAGTTACCCCTATTGTTAAGAAAATTGACCCCCAATTTGAAGGCGTATCAGAGTATCACCCCTTTTTTTAAAATAAAGTCACCCTCGTCATTAAAAGTAACCAATTTTCTCAAGAAAAATCACCCATTTTCACATGGAAAGTCACCTGGTGTATACTGTGCACTATTTATATGCAGAATTACTTAAAGATGCTAAAGTTTGTGAAAAAGAGTAAAAAGAGCAATATAAGACTTGAACTTCTATCCTACATTACACTTCCAGTATCAAACAGGATTGTGATTAGCAATTAGGATACTGACTGGGAGGCAGCACAAAAGGCAAAACTAGTAGTGTGTAAATAGATATATCTACATTGAAACAAACTCCACATACACAATATAGAAGCATCTCAAAATGTCAAGTTGAGCCAATACTATAAAAGTAATTGCTAGGATACAAAAACGGGGGTGGGGGTGAGCAAAGGAAGGCCTAACATGCAGAACGGGATGGAGGACACAGGAAATGGATATGAGCATATTGACTTCCATCCGTATCTGAGATATACATGTAATGAAGCTGACATAGGTTGGAAATATTATATAATCAAAGGAACTCCAGATTCCCTAAATCAACATGCATTTACATGCCATCTAATGACAAACTCATGAAGCTTCAGAACTTCTGAATTTCAGAGCTGTGTCACAGGCTTAGAGAATATTAGCTCAACCAACAAGCTCTAAACAAGATGCATTCAGAGCAGATATAAAATTTGTCCATCTATTTTTACTTGTCATAACCCCACTGATTCTGAAATACGAGCAGGTGCAAAAAGAGATGCTGCTCTACACAAACTCTAACAATAGAATGGATAAAGTTGTTCAACAATGTAGAATAAACCAGGAAAGAGATTTTAATCTCTCCATCAAGTGCAATGTGAAAAGATTATTTCATTGTGGGGCGGAGCCAAGTGTATCAGGGCTATCATTTCACCCTACTTGGCAGGGTGCACAAGTTCAAATAGTCTAGCTGCAGAAGTAGGTCGGCTACTTCATTTAGAATGACCTTGACTTGACCCTACTTGATAAAATTCTTGTCCCGCCCTTCATATATCATATTCATGCTAGAAGAGTCCAAAGACCAAATTTTTTAGAAAGTTATAACTTGTGACCAATTTTCAGCTTGTGAAGTGGTCAGTAGTGAAATAAGAGACATTATCAAATCTTTTCAATGGCAGCTCCAAGCTGTATGGAGACTAGGCTTGGTGGTGCTTAGAAGTCAGAACCTATTAGAGGAAACTTGGAAAAACTGGCAACAATATATTCTCAGGAGTAGGTTCTTTTGGTCATGAAGGTCAATCAATTTAAACCAAAATGATACTCAAACCTATAAAACAGTAATAAAAAATTTCACTGAGGTACCCTCTGATTAGTGTCTGTTCATGGAGATACCCTTAACTTTGACATTATTCATTGAGGTACCTTGAAGCTTAGCATAGTTTCCAAAAAGGCATCCTCCAAATGGTCAACAATCATTTTTTCGATGCCCTAAAATGAATCAGCACTGACTTTGCTAATTTTGATATTTAAAATTTGAAAAAATTCCATTTTGGTGCCCTGACAGTGTAATATTAAACTGGTCACCTCAATTTTAACTATTCCCATTTTGGTGGCCTGAGATCTGATAAAAAAATTTACTTTAGTTCTTACCTCTGACTTCGTTACCTTTTCCGTCAGTTTTGCTGACATGGCATATGGTAGAAGACATATTTTCATATTTAATGAATAAAAGAAGTTGTAGTTACTTTATTTTCCTCGCTTAGTGGATACAAATGTCAAAGTGATTATTGTTTAAAGGTAGAAAATGCTAGTTTTCATAGGCAAAATACTATAACGATCATTGTAAACTAACTGGTTGCCTTAATATAATATGCCACGTCAGCAAACTGATGGAAAAAGTAACGGAGTCAGATACAAGTATTAGAGTGAAATTTATTCACATCTCAGGTCATCAAAATGGGAATAGCTAAAATTGAGGTCAACAGTTTAATATTACACTATACGTCAGGGCACCAAAATAGAATTTTTCGTTAAAATTTTATAAAGGAAAAATTGTCGGAAACCCCTATTATATTTATATACCACTCTTTGTCAAAAACCCCCTATTATAATTTTTGTGGTGAGGAACCCTCTAATATGATACTTCCACCCTGATGCGACCGCCAAACCACCCCTACCGAGGGGTTTCCTGCCAAAAACCGGTTAAAATGACGAAAATGCCCTCACATATTGGGATATGGAGATGCAATTGAAGGGGTTAAAGATTGAAAAAGGCAATTGTTGGCTAATAATGAGTGATTGAGGGGGAAGGTTAAAGATTTAGAAGCTCAATTGAAGCTACAATGCCAAAAACACGAGGGCATTCTGGTCATTTCAGGGTTATTTTGGCCGAAAATCCCTTGATAGGGGTGATTTGGGGTCTCCTCAGGGCGCAAAAATCATACAAGGGGGTTTCTGACCACAAAAATTATACTCCCTCCATCCTTGAATAAACTTTCCAGTTTCCTCTTTGGTATGTCCATGAATAAACTTTCCACTCCTTTTTTTGGCCAATAATTGTCATAAATGTTAAAAAAGTAACCCTCATTATATTTGTCTATAAAACTTTATTCCCTTATCTTTCACTTTATACAAGGGGTAGAGGGTAATTTTGTCTCATCCTTGATATGTGTGCATAAAGCAATTGGAAAGATTATTTAAGAACGGAGGGAGTAATAAGGGGTTTTCACATAGAGTGGTATATACTAGGGGGTTTCCAACAAATTTTCTTTTTATAAATAATGAAAATACCCCAGGTGCACATAGGAAATTGAAAAATGGATGCAAAATAGTACAAAAGATTTAGCAAAATTCCACTTGGTACCCATATGGTTATGGCTTTTCCAAATGGTGCCCAACTCTTTTTTTCAATTCCAGATGATGCCCTTTAGGTTTTAAAATCATTGTTCCACAATCAAACTATATGTTTGATGTTAGTATTCGCCGTTAAGTGACGATGTGTCCTATGTAATTGTGATTGTAGATACATATGTTTATAAAATGAACCAAAATGCCCATAGTAAGAACAATACTCCTAATAAAGAACAAAAACAAAGGGCAAAAGCGGCTTGTCAAAGAATAAAGAGATAAAAAACCGAATAACCATCCTACCCACCACAATTCATTCCCCAAACACAAAAATTTTCTCTCTTTCTCCCTTAACTTGCTCAGTTTCTCCCATTTTCTCCACCAATTTTCAACTCATAATCAAATTTGCACCCTCAATTCATTCCCCAAAACCCAGAAAATTCTCATCTTCCTCAATTCTCTAGCTACCCACTAACATCAACAATCTTAATTTGTGCCTGAAGCCGGTGAACCCCGCGTCTTGCTTGTCAAGTGCTTCATGTCGAATCCCGTTTGCGACGAGGACAGCATCATTTGCGGTGGTCGGTAATGGCAGTAATTGCGACAACACCCGCATCGCAAAGATCGAGTTTTGCAAGGTTGGTAATGGTGGCTCGAGCCCATTGTCGGGCAAACCATGCTTTTGGTCCATAAGGTGTTTCTCAATGTGCTAGGGTTCTCAGTCCTCCTTTGTAGTGTCCTTTTAATTAGTTCCCATAATTGCCTCTTCAATTTGGGTTCTTTCGTCTTCGTTTCCGTTTTGGGATTTGGTGTATGAAATTGAGAGAGAGAGAGAGGAAAATTTTGGTATCTTTAGTTTGATGATAAGATCCGGGGTTTTCTTGGATGCGATTACACATATAACAGTATCTACTAACTATCATTTCCATTGGCCTTCTTTTCTTTTTCTTATTATTGAGGGTTATCGTGGAATTTAATACAAGGGTAATGGAAAAGGCAATGATTGGGCAAGGATTTTTGTTTCATAAAATCCAAAAGGGCACCATTTGGAAACGGAATAAAGTTTTTGGCACCACCTGTAATAGCCATAACCACAGGGGCACCAAGTGGCAGTTCCCAAAGTTTAAACATATCCTTCTTAACAACCACATCGTCTGAGGCTATCTTAATGAAAATTCACCAAACCGCGGGAACCTCATTGAAAAGTTTCCAATACTAATTTTATCATCAATTCAACAGCAAGAGAAACAATCAAAACAAGAATTCAAGATTTGTCAAAGCCCATTCATACTATGCACAATTTCAAAGTTCAAGAACGCAAGCTCCCCTTCAAGTTGGAGGATTGAAAAATGTTTAAAGAATTTTTTAAACAGCATTAGGAACCTGGAGAAGAAAAAGAAAATACTTGAAACTCTTCATATTCAAAATACACTAGCACTCAGCATGAATCAAGTACATGAAATAGGCAACCCTGTGAATGAATGTAGTGAACTTACCAGGAACATCTAGTAATTTTATGTGAACCACATTTAGTAGTGTAAGAGAAGAGGCAAACATGAGATGGAAAGACTAGAACCAGAAGAGCTTCAATTTAAAGCACATAAAACTTCAGATCACCCACCTATAGGCAGTTATTGGGGCACATGAATCTGCTTCCCTGGGCATTAGATCAGATCCCTTGCCTTCACTAATCATTTTTGAGGCCAAGTCAATCATGGCAGCTGTTTCAGGAAGCGTTGCTAGGTATTCCCGATCACTAACTGGAGCCTGATTGATACATAGTATTAGCAAGAAGTTCTGCAATTTATATGGAGTATATTTATATGGAGTATATAATACAATAAAAGGCAACAAATGTAAACTACACTGCCTTGTGTGTGCTGAATTGCTAGAATAATGGTGCCATCTAGGCACCACAAGAATCACCACTCAACTATTGAAAAAGAAAAAGTGATTTGTAACTCCCAATGGCTATCAACTACGCCAAATACAACAATCAATGCTTCCAAAAGACCCATAATGAAGAAAAACCATTTCACAATAAGTTACAATAGTGTCATTGAAAGTGCTAGTGATGGTCGTAAGATGTATGCCAATATTCAGATGTTGTTACTACAAAGATCAGGTTAGCAGTTTCTTGTATATGACACCCAGATCGAGGGTGATGTCAGCCTAACCTAATACAAGAAAGAAGTCTAGGTTGAAAGAATCAAGAATTTATTGACCAATTCAAATACATATGGAGAGTCTTCATAGCTCAGAATATCCAGCTAGTTCCAAAGAGAGAGTACCCAAGGGCAATGAATTAGGCAGTCAACTATTTCTTCCTCCCTTGGGCAAAGGTCTCCTCTACTTGAAAGACAAAAGTTACTTTTTTAGTTTCGTCCTCGGTAAGAATCTTACATCTGTGAGCAGTTCATGAAAAAAGAAAAGAAGAAAAAAAGAAGAGCTTCTGGAAGAACGTAATAGTTGTAGGGAACGCGGGTGGGTACAGGGTTCTGCATTCCGGAGTCGATCGTCCCAGAACATGGGTCATGAGTGAAGTGGATCACTTGGGAACTTGACCAGTTCGCTAGTAATTGAGTTCCCTTGTGTGGAGTTCAGAAGAGAAAGGATACATCCCGAAATACATATATCTTCTTTACATATTGATTATAATTGGATACGTACCATATTTTACCCATGATTGGCACTAAATTGGTTAAAATATAAGTNAAAAATCAGATATAAGGATCCCTAGCATATCACATTCCCTATCATCCCAGCTAATCCTATCCCTTCACGTTCCCAAGTCATCAAATTGGTGAATTTCTTCCTCGATTTTGTCCTATAACCTGAAGTCAACCATGTTCTGTGCAATTATAAAGAAATTTTATCTTCCAATTAGCCTTGTAGGGAAAGATTGAGCTATCTGCCTCAACCAGCAAGTTTGCAGAAGTTCTTGACTGAAAAACACCCTTTGCTATCAGCCAGTATATCATATCATCATCATTGAGATAAACGTGCATTTTGGAGAGTAATTCTAACACTTCACAAATGGCTTCTTCACAATCATAAGAAACTCTAGAAAATTTAGGTCCCGTTGCATTGAATTACCATTCCAATCCACCACTTTCTGGCCTCTGCACTGTTGCATGCTTGAGGGATATCGTCTAATGAGATGTGCGAAAGACTGTTAAAGGTTGAACCCCACCCCATATATAATGCCAAAAGAGCACTTCGGGACCACTTTTCAGTCTGAATTCCCACCAAGAATTCAAATTCACCAAACCGGCCAGAATAGATGCAAATGTACCCTTCCACAAATACATCACGAAAGATCCACAACTAGAAGCTCTTATTCTCTGATGATCAAAAACTTTAATATGATTGAAGAATATGGAAATTGCATGTAATTAAGGAAAAGATCACTGTTCTGGCATCGACAAGTGAAAAGATAGTGTTAATGAACTAATGGGTATCATGTAACAAGCCGCTGTTTGCTGCATGAATTTTGGCGGCTGTTTTATTGGGCATATTAAACATATCAGCTTTTGTCAGCTGTATCGTACAACTTATTGCTTGTTTACTGGCCGTATTAACCAATTTTCACTATATTCATCGGATGCAAGAATACGACCAGCAAATTTGAGACCCCATTATGTATCAGGGTCTAGCAAATCAGCAAGTTCAAAATCAGTATGTATCAATTGGATGATAACCTTATAGTGGATGTTTCATACTGATGCATATGACGAGTTGGTGAAAATATCAAAAATTAACTGGAATTGCCAATTGTTCTGACAGATAGGTAGAACATCAGATTTTGTTCATTCATCAACTATAAACATAAGCTTTATTGAAAACATGTTGATTTATAACTTTTGTTCGAACGCACACAAAAAGAGAGAAAGATACACAGTCACGCACATGCGCGCACGCGCACATACACACATATGAAAAAGATAATAGGTTAATACCTGCAAAATGGCTCCACGGACAGCTCTTGAGCATGCAGCATTTGTGCGCATATAATGCACAATGTCCTACATGAATATACTGATGAAATGTTAATACTCGATAAATCAATAAACTCTTTGGCAATAAAAAATAAGAAACATTCTTTGTCCCAACTCAGGCCCAAGGTTAATAATCCCATCCAAACTACTCCC
>BSSO01006863.1:0-11530 GCA_030267885.1 Mesembryanthemum crystallinum | reverse complement strand
AAATTTCAGCATTTTTTAATTTTAAATAATTCAATAATTCTAATTTCGGGCCCACTTGGGAGTCTTAAGGGGAGTCCTGAAATCTTAAGACTTCATTGAAGATCTTTCAACAAAAAACCAACCACAATGGTTTAAGACTTTTAAGACTCTCAAATTTCACAAAATTTAAGACCTTTAAGACTACCATTGTGGATGCCCTAATGTTGTCTAATTGTAGCAGAAAAGGCAGAACAAAATTGAAATTGTTCTGACTAATGATTGTTTTGTTGAGCACAACTCTCTTCCTGGGTTATATAACTGCATGTCATGGTTCACATTTTGCGCGAAGTCGAATAGCAGTTATTTGGTATTGGTTTACTTTTATGTTGATGTCTAGAACATGTGTCGCACTGCATCTACAATGCCCTACCTTTCAGGGCAAATGTGTTGAAGCATCGTAGGATGTTATGAGCTTATTATTCCCATTCTTTATGTTCCCCTTCCAATATGTGACCTATGTTATATAGCCCCTCTCACTACCGATATTTATTACTACTGTATACCTGAGCCATTTGTTTCTACCCATCATCTTGATTTTAAGATCTCTACAGTGAAAGCTGCCTCTCATCTTTGTCCCAAACTGCTACTTTTCAGGCAAGGATTCTCTTAGAACCAGGCTTTGTTGCTTCTGTGGATGACTTGCAACAACATCCACAGAACACTTCAACACCAGATCAGCCAGCTCCACTGCAACAGCCTGAAGCTATTCCTGCTGTTGATAACTTAAGGGATCAAGCTGGCGTAAATGAAGACCGAGGTATTCTCAGCAAAGAAGAACTTTTGAGAGACTTGGTAGAGCAGAAAGCTAAATCCACAGCCATGGATGACTTTGACAAGGAATCAAATATCCCTGATGGAGATACTTCCTGTCTTGCTACCTGCACTACGAGTGAAGTAGAGGATGATCTTCTCAAGGGCCCATATACCTATGAACCAGACGATGCTGGGGAAGATAATTATGGCCCTCTAACTTCATGTGTTGGGACTCGTTGGTTTAGAGCGCCAGAGTTGCTCTATGGATCCATCAACTATGGAATAGAGGTCGACCTCTGGTCACTAGGATGTATTTTTGCGGAGCTATTCAGCTTAGAGCCCCTCTTCCCAGGGACATCAGATATCGATCAGCTGGCCAGGATTTTCAACGTCTTGGGCAATTTAACAGAGGAGACGTTTCCAGGTTGCTCAAACCTTCCTGATTTTAAAATGATTTCGTTCTGTAAAGTCGAAAAGCCTCTCGGCTTAGAAGCATGTTTGCCTAACCGCTCACCCGATGAGATCCTGATTGTTAAGAAGCTCCTATGCTTTGACCCTGCAAATAGAGCTACTGCAATGGAACTGTTACATGACAAGTACCTGAATGAAGAACCTTTGCCTGTTCCAATATCTGAGCTAAAGGTTCCTTTAACTAAATGTGCCCCAGATGAGGATTCTCATGGCGGTTGGTATGATTACAGAGAAGGTGGATCAGACTCTGATTTTGAGGATTTTGCTGGGGTAAATGTTACAAAAACAGATACTGGTTTCTCTGTTCGTTTTGATTGAGAAGGCGGCAGGTAATAGGAGCATGTAATCTTAGAAGCATGCTTAGAGCCTTAGACATATTCTGCAATTTTGAATTAATCATTGGGAACCTGTATTATTCTGCTAGGATGCCAGATTAATATGTATTCAGGTAATTTGTAGCTTTAGCCGCGAATATGTGATGGCAAGGCTGTAGCCACTTTTCTTGAATGAGAATGAGGAGTCAATCAAGTTATGTGTGTGTGTACATCTGAACAACTGGGCCTGGCAACCTATTTGCTTCTCCAGTTGACACATTGTTCTTTTATGGTTATGCATAAACATAAGACTTAGGACTGGTCCCCTAAAGCACTTGGCACTGAGCATTGGTTGGTTGGTTGTAAACTGCTGTTAGTTCTACAAAGTACAGCCCAGATTACTGATATAGCTACAAACTCCCTCTATCCTGCCTTTAAATTGTCATTGCACTATTCATGGCAAAAATAACGATTGGGAAAAAAAAGTTTGAGATTGACAATTATACCCTTAACTTGGAGAAAGTAATGAGTGATTTGAGATTTTTTAATATTTGGGTAAATATAGTGGGTGGATGAGAGTGAGTATCTTATTAATTAAAAAAATCAAATTATTAGAAAGATAGTGGGTGGGGTTATTTTTCTCTTTTATGTGGATAAATAGTACAATGGCCACATAATGGTGGGACGAAGGGAGTATTAGATTCAAGCGTTGCACAGGTTCATATTGATATAAGTTTATACTATCTTATTGTGTATAATTGTTTGTCAAATATATTTACGTAAACCTTTCCTTTCAATAACACACTTTTTCCAGTCAAGTTAGAACAAAATTTCAAATACAGAAAAAACACAAAAACTTGTATGAGGCGATACCTTGAATAAGAAAAAGTGGTACCTGAACCACTTTTTAATCAAGCTACTACAAGTTCTGATGGTTTAAAAATCAATTCTAATTTTCTTTTACCCTAAGTTTTATACATACATGCTTAATTTCGTCAAAAAAATTTCTATTGTAGTACTTGATTTCTCCGTTTTTGATGCTTGATTACGTGACTGATTATACCCACCCAGAAAAGTGCCTCTAGAATAACTTTGTAGAAGTGATTTCAGGAACCAGAACACGCCATATAAACGGGCAAAGAAGCACCCCAGAACCCAGAGTTAATCCACAGTCGTGTATGGATAGCTTAACTCATTCGGCCTAGTGTCTAAGATACTGATAACTCAAATGCTAGTAACGATTGAATCTTAAGATACTGATAACTCAAATGCTAGTAACGATTGAAAGGATTCGGGAATCAGACCCGCCATTTACACGGGCAAAGAAATACCCAGGGTCCAGAGTTAATCCACAGTCGTGCGAATAGCTCAAGTTCATTTGTTCACGCAGATAACAGCTCTTTCTTCGGCTAAGAGTCAGGAGCTCAAGTCAAAGCATTCACCACTCAAAGCATCCGAGTACTGGTTTGATGTAATCTTTGGTAGATGAGCAACGTTCTTCATACCTGATCCCGTTAACTGAGTCCCTTGTATTACAGTCAACTAATTAAGGGCTCTTACAACATCATGATTAATACATTTTCCTCAAACCAATACAAAGACTACTTCCTGTAGCTTTATTTACATCCAACAAAGCCACTTTTCTAAATGGGTAACTTTTAAGAGAGAAATCCCCACCCCGTTAGTCGTCGTAATCCTTCGGGATTCTTTACCTAATTTAGAAGGTCCAGACTAGAAGTTTGGGTTCTTGATCGCTGATATGTCGTGTGTAGATGGTCTATTTCCACTGATCAAAGGCAATCACCTGAACAAGAAAAATCAACTTTGCAAGGTTATTGAAGCAAGTAGAATTTTGTCTAGCACATAAAATATAGAGTACAATGGACAAAAAATACCTCTACTCGTCTGGAAGAAGAGCAATCTCAATTTCTTGAAGCGATTTTCCTTTAGTCTCTATCACATTCTTCTTGACAAACACAACAGCAATCACACAGAAGCTGCTAAAGATAGTATACAAGAGTTGTGCTCCAAGTTGTTCAAGTAGACGCAAGAATAGCAAGCCCACAAAGAAGTTTATGATCTGTAGGAATGGCAGGAAGAGAATTGGGTGTAAACAGTAGATGGAGAAAATCGATCGCATTTGTAACAGGAAGAACAAACTCATACTCCAAACTAACCAACCAAAGCCAACAGTGACTCTAAATCCCAATAAGGGCAGAGCCGCAAATCCTGCTTCCAAGTATTTACAGAATGATGCCACAAAAAGTCAAAAACCAGGCGTAGTTTTGCTCAAGGGGGACATGATTCTAAAAATTGTACCCAAATCCTCTTCACATATTCCAATTAAAAGCAATAATATCAACAGCTAATGTCTTATAAAGCAAAATAAAAATAAAAAATTGTTCTTCAAGACCTGTGTACATATGATGATGACCTTAGTGATATTTTGGCCTTGAGGAGGACATAGTTCACTTCACAAATTGTATCCAGGTCTTCTTGAATGCCATTATTACCCTGGTGACTAGCGCAATAGCAATATTGTTGTTCCATTTTATCATAGTCGACAAATCAATAACTACACTACTTGATGTTTCACTCAATGCAAATGAGAACTACATATTCATCTACATTTTTGGGCCACCTTTGGCTCAATTCAGAGAGAGGGCCAAAGCAGGGGGGAAGGAACTGGTATGCTTAATTCACCACAAATTTCCAGGATATCTTTTACTAAGACTTTTAACTATTAATCACACCTAATGAAGGTGGTCTTAATGTGTGGAGCTGGTGGTCCTGATATGCTTAGTTCACCAGACAGGTGCCACAATGACTTCTACTAATATTGTTAATGTAGAGCAGCAAGGATAGATATACTTGTACCATGCACAACCATGGGTATGGTACATCCAGTTTACTAAAATTACAGGAAAGCTTCAGAAGAATCTTACCCAGTGCACACACAGACAGAAAGCCATAGCTTTTGCTCTAATCCGGCTAGGAAATATTTCGGGAAGGAGTAGAGATGGAACAGGACCTGCACCTACCGCAAAGGTAAAAACAAATCTGCAAAAAATTTAATAAGTCAGTCAAGCGTCTCATCATTTCTAGAATTGGGAAAGGGGGGGGGGGGGGGGATGAAGAAGAAAACGCATTCAAGCGTAATGATCATTTAGATCTGAAAGACGGCTCATTCTCATTCGTTTTCTTTCTCTGAAATGACTATTCATGCTAAGCCATTCGTTCATCTTCACTCTAATCTTTTTTTTTTTCTTTTTTTTTTTTTACTATAATTAGATTCAGAGCTAGGGGGAAAAATACTCACAATAGCATGCCACCAACAGATAAATAGAACGCTAATGCCTTTGGCATAAAAGAACTTGCTCCAGCAACTTGCAGACCCATTGATAGTGCCTGTACATATGCCCAGTTGTTTGTGTAACAAGCCAGTATATATTATAGCTTCAATAAAGGAGAGGACCTAGGGGGTTTTGGGGGGTGGGGAAGAGACATTTTGTAGACAAAGATGCTCAATAGGAATTACCATGCCAAGAAAGCTCCAAAGAAGCAGCAATTTTCTTCCGACCTTATCCATTAATGCCATGGCAACAAAGGAGCCTTAAGACATTCACCAATTCAAGGAATCAACACAAGATGCTCCAACATTATACAAGAAGCTAGCCAGTACTAACGACATACCTGCTAAATTGGATATTCCAATAAACACGTTCGCAAGGTTTGATGGTACTCCAGCACTTCTAAATACAGTTGAAGAGAAGTAAAACACAGCATTTATACCAGATAGCTGTTGCAAAGCAAATAGGGTTGATCCAATAAAAACCACTGCAAAAGGAATAAGTGAATACAACGTATCTTTGGCACGAAATGAAACAATTATAAACATAAAGGCAAAGGTAACCATCCTCAACAAGCAGAATGGCACTATAACTACCTCTTGAATGGCGGCCAAATAACAATTCTGACAGCTTCACTGTCTCTGTGTCCCCTCTATCAGATTTTTCTAACTCCATCATAGCAGAGTGAACATGTGAACCTCCCAGAAGTTTCTCAAATTCAGCCTCAGCATCTGAAGCTCTTCCTTGCTAAGCCAAACATAGAAGGAGCAATAAGCATTTAATTATCTCAGTGTTTGAATGGTGAAGAAACACACTCAATACGATAATCTTTGGAAGCTTAGCACATGGTGGAAGGAATTTACATCTTTTTCCAAACTTAGGCTTGACAGTGTATCCTCACAGGTTGGTTCACAAAAATAAACAAAAATGTGTCCTCGCAGGTAAATGCACATCTGTCTGTGTATTTTTAAATTGGAAGGCCAGAAAATACATATAGATATAAGGTTGACAACAAAACATCATCCCAAAACCTTAGATATATGATCATATAATAAGCTTATTTGTATTTTATCCTCTTCCGTTAATTTACTCCCATTAAATATAATTCACTATCGTTCTATCCATCATTTTAAATGGATAAGACATCATCTTTCAGTTTTATCTAGAAACAGAACAAAAGAGGTGCCTACTGCCAATCCTCTTTAACCCGCAAAAGAATTCTTCAAGACATATGGCCAAACAGGCACCCACACATATACATATAAATGATCATAGTAGGAGTTATATAGTCACTATCGAACAACAAAATAGCTGACTTCACAACAACAAAAAATATATGTATATCCAGCCTCAGCAATGAGTTATATGTGAAAGAAAAGCACAGCCTAAGCCACCACCTTAATGCAAACACTGAGGAAGTATCATAGAATTCGACAGAGAATATCAAGCAATTATCACATTTTAATTACTTCGACCACTTCAAATGACTATCCTTGTTGACTTTTTCTATTATTATTAAGAAACATTTCCGCTCCAAAAGCATTTATTAGTTATTACTTACTACAGATTAAACATTTCTTTTTTTTCTTTTCAAAGCTTAACTAGAGATTAATTTTGACACCTTTAAACAAATTTATTTTAATTAGTTCAATTAGAAAAGGACAAGCCAAAATAACACAGAAGCATACTAAACTAAAACAATAGAACTGTATAAATAACAGGAGAAGCTTATAGTGAATCAAATTGTCCCGAGTTTTGCATTTAAATCTATAAAACAGAGATAGGTTCAAAATGGAATCAATCACATGAACACTGCACAATGAAACACAGTAACAACTTAGTATATATGATCCAAAATATTGTAGACCCCACCACTCTGTCAAATATTCAAGAAAGTTTCCAGTGGTTTGAAAAAAGTCCAGTTAAAACAGAGGGATGATAAGTCCACTGTGGAAACATACTTGATGGAACCATGTCTGTTCATTGAAATTAAATGTAACGAAAGAGAAAGATGTAGATGCCAAGATGAAGACATGTTGTATGCATACCATATAATTTAAACTAGGTAGCAACATAATGATGCACAAATGAACAGATAAAAGTGGCAAAACCAGAACACAAAAGATAAGGAGTCAATGCTTCATTGATTAAGGAATTCTTGTCCACCACTCCACCCTTGACCCTTGTGAACAAAATTCTATGAAGCATAAAGATCAATAGCTCATAAATCAAATAGATGACAAACCTTGTACAGCCAGTGTGGACTCTCGGCACAAAGTATCATACCAATAGCAAGTATAGCAGCTGGAATGGTGGACAGCCAAAAACACGTGCGCCACCTGAATGTCAAAGTTAACATCATAGTAAATAGTCCACCAACAAATATTAAGAAAAATCCTGATACAGGCAGCGATGCTTCAATTTAATGATCTTACCACCCCACAATATCTTTCACTGGAATTCCAACAACTAGGGCTGCTAGCAAACCGAGACATGTAGCAATTTGAATGAAGCTTCCATAGGTACCTCTCACAAAAGCAGGAGAAATCTATTCTCATTTCATAGCAACATAAAGACCAGTCAGAAAGGAACCACCATTGTCCATGATATGCATTAGCCTAGGCAAAGTAAAAGTGCATACCTCCGTTACATAAAGAGCTGCAGCAGGTGGACCTAAACCCATACCAGCACCAACTAAAAATCTTCCAAGTAGCATACCATGCAATGTATCTGTTGTTGCACTGAAAATAAAAATGACTTATCAGTTCAACTTGTTCCCATTAGTCCTTCAATTGATTAAAAATCAAAAGAGCCAAATCAAATAAAGGGAGAAGAAAGTTGACAGGAGTTACAATAAGGAACACTGCCATGTTCACAAAGTTTATGCACAAGTACAAGAACCTACTATGTTTCACATTGGAATCATTAGCAAACAGATACATTTTATAGAGTGCCTAAGGGTTAGGATCCGCTATAGCTACCATCATTAACAGAGATATTACATAATTCCAATATAATTGCAAAGCCAAAGGATACATGTTACACATCCCTTACAAAGCAACCTAAATGATTGTCAAGCAATGCAGGGAAAAAATTACCTTATAGAAGCACCTAGTATCATTGGAAGTGCACATAGCTGAAAAGCTCGACGACGTCCAACACCATCAGCAACCCAGCCACTAAGACAAGACCCAACAAAGGCACCACCAAGACACATACTCACAACAAGTCCTACATTTTTGGTGTAAAATACAGTTTAGGAAACAGAAAATAACACCAGAATAAAATTGACTTCCTTTGTAGTAAATGCATCACCTTCTGCCAGTGTGTTGCCTTTGAAACCAAGATCTGAGGAAATGCTTGCAAGTGGTTCATTAACAACCCTGGTACAAGAAGGAAATCACAACTTGATCACAAGTTCAAATCAGAATTCATGCACTGTATCAGCAATTGGACAGAAATTAAAAGATCTAGAACAGACCCAAGATGGTAGCCAAATAAGAATGAGGATAGTGTTGCAACGAGTACATGAGGCAAGGATCGCTTCCAGGAAGGCTTTGTGCTTTCCGGCCACATATCATTCTGAAACAAAACTAAATAAGACCAAAAAAAAAAAAAAATATCAGATTGAAGAATCATTTTACTCTATTAGGCCTCATGTTAAAAGATGCAAATGGAACAAGCCATTTAGATAAGTATGACAAAGATGGACAAGATAACACAACCAACCCACTTCTTCCCTTCAAACACCCAAAAAAGGAGGTATAAGACTTCTTCACTTCAAGTTTGCAAAATATTTCTCATAGTATTAACATGACTATAAGTTACATGATAGAAAATGATTATTTGCTCTGAGGCATGCTTAGGGCTGGCCAAAAGCCAAGCCGCTCGCGAACAGTTTGGGATCGGTTTAACTATGCTTGATTTATTTACTAAATGAGCTCGAACGCGGCTCAAACTTAAACGAGCCAAACTCGAGCGCAACAGTACTTGGCTCGTGGCGCAAGCTTAAACAAACCTTAAGATAGTACTATGCCATAATTATTTTTAAACATAAGTTACATAATGTTTAGCAAGTTATTTGCTTAATGTTGTTTTTGTCCCCTATAATCCATTTGATAGTTTGGGTGAAAATTATAAGTTCAAACGAACTTGAGCTCGAGCTTTGTAATTAGCATTCGAGCCGAACTGGAGCCCAATTTTACAATTCCAAACCCGAGTATTTTAAATCAAGCCGAGCCGAGCTTACCTGATGTTCAGCTTGGTTCGGCTCGTGGCCGGCCCTAGGCATGCTACCTCAAGTCAATCACATGCTCCATATCGGCCTCCCATTTCCGAGGGGCGCCACTACTTCCCACTTCTTAGAAACTTTGAGCATGATATACCCAAAGGTACACTTATGTGCTGCTCCCTGGAGCATTTATTAATCTCTCATTACATTAATTCCCAACTCTTCCACAATTATGCAAGTAAACATCTTCCGTGTCAAATCTCTAGCTTGACGCTAGAATTTCCAGATTTCTTCCATTTTGATTTCCAATTGCCTTCATTTCTATTTATAAATGAAAAGTAGGAAAGTCATCTAAAGCAATAAGAATCACCTGAATTTTCTTCGACGTCCATGGTCTCCGAGTAGTCTCTCGAAGATAGGCGCTTATATGTGGGAAATTGCATGTGAACCTCAAAACAACCAGTTTCCGTCGAATTACACTGTCGCATAAAACAAAATTCAATCAAAACTATTCTCAATAAATACTGATCATCAAGCTTCAACTATTCACAGTTTCTTCTCGTTAATGCCCGATTTCAACTGTTTTATTTTTTTTTTTGTAAGTGATCAACAAAATTAATCGAAATTAAGAGGATAATCGACCGAAATTCCGAATTTTGCAGCTTGAAATTGGAAAATTCAGATACATAACAACTTCGAATGGAAGATTAGCAATCATAGTACAGAATGAATCGAAGTTGCGATACCTGAAAAATCAAGTAATAAAGATCATGAAGCAACTGATGATGAATTGAAAGAGCAGACACTAAATCGAAGTTCTTCTCTCTCTTAAAATCTTAATTAGTTCCCTAGTGAGAGAAAGTGTAGAAGTTACGCGAAGGACATTCTGGAGAGAAAAAGGGAGAGATTTTTGTTTGTAGGTGGAGACTGGAGAAAGGAAATTGTCTTTGCTAACGTGCACTTGGGGTTGCTATCGGAATTGGATTCTTGAGGAAAGCTCATATTTTGTCTTTGCCTCTTCGTGGACAATACGGGTGATCCAAACTATTTTTTATTTGCCCAATACTCACTTGATATATGAGGCGGTCAGATAAGAGATCAACTGAACGTCCATATTTTACTCGTTTTGACAAAACTGCCCTTCAAGGATGACAATCCGTCTTACTTATGACTCAATATGCAAAAANACTTGTGTAAAGTGTGTTAGGGAATTTGGTGTCTACGAAACTTATCTAAGAACACAATTTTAAAGGGGTGTCGAATTCACTACAACTTCTATTAATAATGTACAGATAACAATTATAAATTTGTGTTTGATCTTTCTAAATACAAAACTTTCTCTACCAGTGTCTATTCAACTGCACAAATAATCTTTACCTAAGGTGTCCATATTTATAAGCTACTAAATTTCCTAGTTGTACAATAATTGGGAAGCTACTTCTCGCATACTAGTAACATGGGAGAGAGAAAGTAAATTGCAACAACTAAAATAATCTGAAATGAAACTTATTTGGATAAGTTGAAGAGAGCAGACTCTAAGTTGCAGTATTGAGTTAAATTGAACATAGTATGAGAACAATAAAAATTAACAAAGCTTAATCATTCATTTTTTTTCTTATATTATTTAAATTTTAATCCTATGAAACTACAAATTAAACCATTAGTTTTTTTTTATCATCATTAAAACATTAGTTTTGACTACAAGTCTTTTATGTTAAATTTTATTATAGTTCGGAAGAAAATATGCTCTAACAGTTAGAAATTTTCCAAAAAAAAAAAACTCAAATAAGATGATCACACATTCACACTAGGATTGAAGAAGTAGATAAATTGTTAAGATCAGGAATGCATTTACTAAGAACTGGCATAGAAGAATTTAGTTAGTATTTAGAATGCTATATACTCTAAAATGATTTCAATCAAACTTTTATTAATAAGTAAAGTTTGAAATTAGTTGCAATATTATTGACATCTATCAACTAACTGAAACATCTACTTACGATAATAATACTACTATTAATAGAGAATAATTAGATTTGAGACTTGTTATTAAAGGTCTAGGGTTGCCTCTCTCCCATTTCTTTTAAGGAGATAAAAGACCTGTATATATGATGGAACACATTATCTGATCCCAAGTTAGCGTACAGATGAACAAGGTAGCAGTTTTAGCCACATGTGAAACATTTTATCAGATCCCAAGTCACAAAATTATAAATAGTTAAAATTGAGATCAACAGATTAATATTGCAGTAAACGTTAGGGTGCCAAAATGGATTTTTTCCAAATTGTCCTCCTCAATCCGAGTAGCTCAATCCAAACAATGAGTTATATATATATATATATATATATGCATTGAGTAAATTTGTACTTGT
>BSSO01006862.1:0-11530 GCA_030267885.1 Mesembryanthemum crystallinum | reverse complement strand
ACTATCTGTCCTGCACACCCAAGCAAGCGTAAAATACTACTTCGTGCATCACACGGGTATAAACCACTATCATCCAAACAATTACAAACACCATTACTATTAAAACAAATACACAACTCGTGCCTCGCATGGGTATACCGATTACCATCAGATGTCATTGTATGAAATTACAAACAGTTTAAACTATTGAAATTAATTCTTTTCCCTACTTCTTACATGTCCTCTTCTGCCTTGCGATGGCGTTTTTGCAATTAGTAGTCATAGCCATGGGTTGCAAAATCTCAGAGTGTTGTGGTTGATCAACCCACTTCACGGTTCTGAGACGCCCTTCAGCCCCCCACAGCATCAAAGGCATCAGGAATTAAATTAGTGGACATACCCGTGGATGCCGTAAGAAAAATCATCCGCAGGTCCTCATCGCCATACTCAGGCAATAAAAACTCCTCAGAGTTAGGATGGGGAGGAGGAGTTTCAGGAACCTCTTCAAGATTTTCCAATACTAAAGCTTGTGTTACACCAGATAACGTACTAGATACCACCTGTTCTTCTGCCCTCCTCATTTTCTTACGACTATGACTACCAGTGAATGTACGGGCCGAATATATGTTTGTGTCAACCTAGGAATTAAATCAGTTTCATGCTCGAGCAGAAAACAGAAGCTATGAATCAGGTTGTAAACAGTTCCAAATAACTATAGATAAAGAGAAGAAACAGAAGCTATGAATATGAAGCTCTGCTTGCATTTATCTTATTCATCGTGATCTAGTTCACTGAGTACTAATTTAAAAGGATTAAAAAATACAGTATTGACAAGTAGACTGCTTCAATAAACTGTTATTCCTTTGCTTGTTAGAGTTCCCAGAAGGCCCGATAATATTTGAGGTGTTTTAACATGATATTTAGTTGTATTGATGAAGTTTCATTAACAGTTCCGAACAAAAGATAAGAAATAATAGGTTTCATTTTTGTTCCTGGGCAGACCATAATAGAGATATTATAAGGCCATAGCAAGGGTCGAAAATCGAAGCTACGAATGAATCAGGTTGCAAAAAGTTCCAAATAAATTCACACCTTAGGAGGATAAGTTCAGTCCTAACAACAGAGTTCTGCTTGCAATTATTTATTTCATTAGGATTTAGTTCACTGAATGGTGAAATAGATATTTCCATTGACTAACTTCAAATGAATATTCCCATTGACCAACTTAGCACTTACAGATCAGATTTAAGTCGTTTTAGCTCAGAGCACTCAATTACACATATTGGAACATTTCTGAATTTTATCTTTAAGAGAGGAAAAAAAAACAAGGTATAAGATATAGATTCTTGAAGTAAAAGAATACCTTTTTTGAGTAGTAGATTGGGCAAAAGTTACTTCTCGTGCTGCTGCTCTCACTGTCACACTCACTCTCACTACTATTGTTGCTGTTGCTATCACTATTTGTTCTTCTTCTTTTCATAACAACCTTGCTAAACTCCAATAGCCAGAAACCAAGGACACAAATGAACTTAGCAGAAGCTGCTATGCAACACCCAGACCCTATGACCACTGTATGATGTTCGTTATTCCCCTTTTATTCCTGTATATCCTAATTTTGACATTGCGACCAATTTATTTGTGCTTTAATTTATTGCTTAGGGCAATTACTCTCTCCCCCTTCTCCCTCTTTTGTATGTGTGTGATCTTCTAAAATTTGTCTCCAGTAGTTGAAACATTACTCGAATTATATACAATAATCCAAACTTTTTAAATTGCACACAATAATCCTAAAATTAAACTTGTTGCACGATGTGCACCATGGGTGAAGGAGTTACCTTCTCCGTTACTAGCTAGAAATGAACATTTTTTGCGAATATTTATTTTTAAGGCGACTAAGGATATGACTCTTATTGTTAATCACCTAATTCTTTTTCGTTCTTTGCAAAGGTAGAACTATAGATTGTTTCAATGAAAGTAAGTGTTCATTTCGGTTTTCTACTCTCTCATATATTGCTTCTTACTTGCTCATTTGTCGTTGTATTTTCTCATTTCTTTTGACGTACTCGCTCATCTTTTTGTTACGTGTTTTGTTAAAATTCTTACATAACTAAATCAGTCTCTCTTACTCGCCCATCATCATTTATGAACCTAGCACAATTTTCTTATGTTACTTGCTCAATTAAAACTCGTTACTTGCTCATTTCTTTTTTGTTGCTTATTTCTTGGAAAGTTGCTCAACTAAATCCATACCCACCAACTGCAAAGCAGGTTGATTATATACTTGCTCATTTTTTCGATGTTACTTGCTTATTTAAACTTGATACTTGCCCATTTCTTATTTGTTGCTTCATTTCTTTAAGAGTTGCTGAACTAAATCTATACCCACCAAATGAGAAGTAGGTGGATCATATTGTTTATTTCCAGCTTGGAAAGCAGAGATATGGAGGTTTTCAAAGAGAGAGATAGCGTAATATAGGCAAACCTAAGCTTGAAGATGGATATTGTCAAGGGAATTTGAGATAATTTCTCTATTGTCCATACTTCTCTTTTATTACTCGCTCATGATTGTTCATTTTTTTCTTATTCGCTCATATCATTTCTGTTACATGCTCATCGTGCACCCAAGAGTACATTGGGATTATTGGCATGCAACAAATTTTCATACTCTTTGTTTAAATTGAAAAATTACATTGAGGTATACTGAGGTTTGGCAAAAATACAGTAGGTATACTGATGTTTCACTAATTACGTTGAGATATACTCTGGTGACTATGTGGTCGGAAAATGCTGGCGTGGCAACTAAAATTAATATTTCATCTCAGATCAACTAATTTGTGACCTATTTACCCCTAGTATACCTTAATGTAATTTTTTTGCACAAACTTAAATTTAGCCCTCATTTTTGTTTGGGTAAAACAGATAGGATCCATTGATGCATTCATAATGAAAGATCAAAATACCCTACTTTTAACCTTTGATATGGGTAATCCATTTGAGGGGAAGAAACTGCCACCTATCTAAGAAATAAAGCCCCTTCAACGTTAAAATCTCAACGACTAGTTGAGTTTTGGGGCCTTTAATGGCTATAAAAGGAGCACATAGCAGTAAACTCATGCTCAAAAGTTGTGAAGCTCTAAAATGGCTACTAGGAGTTCAAGTGAATTAGGTTCCAATCCTCCTCAAATGTTCAAAAATCTGAAGTACAGGAACATTAACTGTTCCAGATGTAGTGTGAGGGGCGAAGTGAAAATATCGGAGTCCATCGCTAATCATGGCAACTTATACTTCCGTTGCCATGATTGTGAGAAATTCTCAAGGTGGGCAAACTCCTATTGAATATGATGATAGGCATACAAGATCAAGGCATGGAAGAGATGATGATGATGATGATGATCACATGGAAAGGAAGGTGAAAGACATTGAAAGTCAAATGGAGATTCAAAGCAAACAATTTTCAAGTTTTAAATCAAGGCTTCAAATGCTTGAAGTAATGGTTCCTAATTTCATGAAAATTATGCTATGGGCTAATGTAATTTTCTTCTTCTTTAATGTCGTTTTATTCTGTAAGCATGGGTGAGAGCTAGTTATGAACTTGTATGAGCTTACTACTTATGAACTTGAATGCAAATAAAAGAGAGAATCATTGAAGAACAAAGTATCCAACTTCTGTTGATTGTCATTGAGCTGCTTGGCTAGCAAATACATAATAGCAAGTAAGCTAGTTTTTTATTGTAAATCATTGTGTTAGATTTTTTTTTTTTATTAGTTTTAGGTTTGTCGTATATGAGATTTGTTGTAAAAAAAAGAGTGAAAATATCCCGTCTAAAATAAGGGCAACAAAGTCTTTCTACATGCTCTGACCACCGGAAATGCAATTTGCAAAGAGGATATAAACCTCAGTATACCTCAACGTAATTAGTGAAACGTTAGTGTACCCGACTGTATTTTTGCCAAACCTCAGTATACCTCAATGTAATTTTCCCTTATTTAAATATTATATGTTTTAAATACATACTCCCTCCGTTTCATTTAAATATTTGCGATTTCTATTTTGGTATAAATCTTTACGTAGCCTAAAATGGAAAGGTTTTTTGAGTTAAGTTACCTAATTACCCCTCTCCACTCAACTATTATTTCTCTCAACCCACTTGCCCTCCACTATACAAGGGCATTCTTGAAAGTCAAGGACCAAAACAAACTATGTTATTTTACGTGCAAAAGTCAAGCGCAAAGATTTAAATGAAACGGAGCGATTAAATCAGAATGTAGATAATTCCGTTGTACATGATAGTGCAAATTGCAGAATATGAAAATTGAACAAGGAAAAAATATATTGTGCAGAGCTTAATTGGAAATTGTATCATATTCTTTAATACTCCCTCCGTCCCACTATTACGTTTCCAAACCACCAAAATTTTTGTCCCCCTATTACCTTTCCAAACTAAATAAATCCCCATATCATCTCTAAATTACCCATCCACTATCTAAAAAATACAATAAAAAACACCTTTTTCTCTCTCCAATCACCCTCTCTCCAATCACTCTCTCTCCAATCACTTTCTCTCTTCTAATTTTATATCTTTCTCACATTTAATTATTATATTCTCTCTATTTCACAAGGGCAAAATGGCCAAAAAATTTCTTCTAAATTCTTGTGCCAATTTTGGTTTGGAAACGTAATAGTGGTACGGAGGGAGTATAACACATCAGAATGTAGATAATTTGATTGTAAATGATAGTGCAAAAAGCAGAGTATGAAAATCAGGGGAAAAAAATATATTATGCAAAGATTGATAGGAAGTAATTCTTGTGCAATGTACATTGAATAATCAAGATATGTACTGACTACTTAATGAGAAATGCTTGAGAGTAATCAAGATAAGTATGTACTGACTATTTGCATAAACATGTGAAGCCGTAAATTGATTTCTAACTTTAAATTAAAGATCTAAAAAATACTCCGCATTGATAGCAAAAAAACAACTTGACATTATCAAAATACAATCTAATAACAAACTTAAAAATTGAAAGAATGTTGAATATAAATTACCTTGATTAGAGAAATTCACGGGCCTGAGAGGAGCGGAGAAAACCCTTGACCAGAGACTGAGATAAAGAAAGAGGAAAGTAGATGAGTATTTATTGTATTTACTTTTTGGGGGGTGGGGGAGTACTTAATTTCAATCTCTACCAAAATTTGCACCAAAAAAAAAATATCTACCAAAATTGAATGCTCCCAACAAATCCCATGGGAAAGTAGGTAGTTCATACCTGGGCAAATGGGCGGGTAACCGCTGGGTGTCCCAATCCAACCAGTTAAAAACGGGTAATGACGGGATAAGTTATAAACAGACGGGCTTTAAACAGGCCAATGTTTACAGAAGAGAAAGAAAGATATCTATCTTAAATTCTAGAGTGAGAAAAAGAATAGATTGAGAGGGAGACTAATGAAGGATTTAATAATACTCCTAACTTTTATGGGAAGTTGATTTGCATTATGCCTTTCATCACGTGGCTCTTCACTTTTACGATTTCAGTCTTAGACCTTGGTCTGTTTTTAACAGTTACAACTATAATCCACTATTTACCCAAGAGGAGTTTTGACTACTGTTAAACAAGCATTAGCTTATACAGTAGGTCGTCACGGGTTCAAACCTCATAAGGAGCACCTATACAAATTTATGCGTCGAATACCCGAGGTCGTGCATTAAGAAGTGCCTTTAGCAACACCCAAAGAGGAAGAATTCTTCCTTGTAGACAACAACACAAAGAAAAAAAAATGAAAAAAATAAGTAGAGTATCAAAGAACGTCTACGACCACTACCATCTGGTAAAAAAAATGGAATAAAACAGAATTCAGAGTGTGCTGAGTAAACTATTGTGGTAGTGTTGAGAAGAGGGGAATCAGCTGGATTAGTTGGCAAGCTGTCTGCAGACCTAAGGAAATAGGGCTGGGGAAGAAGGAAGCACTGAGTTGGAACAAAGCCATAGTGGGATGATGACATTTGCTGAGTGAAGAATAAAGATAGTGATTCATGGTTTTAGAAAAGCCTTCTCCATGTTAGAGATCATCTTGTACAGATAGATAGCTGGTGGGACATTAGAGGCAGCTGCTATGGCCCAGAAATGTGTGGTTAATGGTATGTTCATGGTGGCTAGGGCATATGACATAATGAGTCGGGCCTGCTTGGAGGTACAGTAATGTGGTATGGGAGTCTGCACCTGTCCCCAGACACAAAATCAGGGGGTTCGCTTTCCCGAATAGATGTGCACTCTACTGCAAACAGGAGGAAACAATCAACCACACTTTCTTTGATTGTGAGTACTCAGATGCAGTTTGTGAGAGTTTGAGGAGATGAATTGGATTTCATAGAAGAGGCTGGTCTCTCAAGGAGGCAAGCTAGTACAAGAAGCATAACAGAGGGCAGAACTAGCTCGGAAAATGGAGGGTCACCCTATAACAGCTGTGGCAGTGCTATGGACTTGAAGGAACTATAGAATCTTTAGGGGGAGCAGCAGACCTACAGAAGTTCTAGTTAAGCACATATAGTTAATGGATTTTAAGTATCGAGATTTTGTACTTAAACAGGTATGTATAAGTAGTTACTTGCTAACAGTTTTGCTGGTTGTATAAACTGATTTTACTTGCTAACACTGTTATCCTCCACGAAGGCGATGTATATTGTTGAGCATCAGAATCCAAGTATTTCCTTGCCTAGCGCTCCAAGAGAGAGTAACACATAACACTGTTGTCCTCCAAGAAGGCGGTGTATACTGTTGAGCATCAGAATCCAAGTATTTCCTTGCTAAGCACTCCAAGAGAGAGTAACACATAAGCCAAAAACTTAATAAAAGCGGTTAACACTCGCCTGGACTGAAAAGAGTTTTTATTTCCCATTCATATGATTGATCACAGATCTCACCCATGCATTTATAGCTAGCTTTTGTTGTCCACATATAGTGAGAATACACGTCAGTAATCAAGTCACACGGCTATAACCTCCAAGAACATGTAATCAAGTTACGCGATTGTAACCTGCAAGAAACAATAATATGATGATGAACTTCAAGCCAAAATCATGAATTTTGAAGGTATTACCAAGCAATAAATCCAATAGCCTTGTGGGATCATAAAGGAAATGGAAGTAATGAGTATCATCTAAAAAGATACTGATAATTAATTGGAGTATCATTACAGTTTTTTATGAAACTAAACCAAGAGAATGAGAATTTGTATTCTAAATTGAACCAACACTCTTTTGACTATAGTGAATTCATCTTCCTAACAGGATATCATCCCCAACAATTTTCACCATCTTATCTCCCTAACTAGAAGAGACAAAATTAACTTCAAACTTTACATCCATAGACAAAAACTTTCTGACTAAATCTTCCTCGTCTTCTTCTTCTTCTCATTATACTCCGTTGCCTTCTTCTCGTTATCTATAGAATATAAGTTTCCATTGTATGTAAGCATACAATAACAATATTTCATTCTGAGAGTGTCCAACTCACAGAACTGCATTGAAAAATATTTTTCTTTTACTAATTGAGCATGTTATAGAACTGATTTTATCATTTTCAAAAGTTCACTTACAGTGGTTTCCTTAAATCCTAGATTCCATTTCATAATGGTACCCATGTATGTTTCCATGTGTCTCATCACATAAATGCCACAATCTGTTACATTTTTATCTGATCTCCATGACATTTTTAACCTAGATATTGTAAAACCGCCTTCGGGTACCTTTGGATGATTTAAATGTTTCAGATACTGTACAAATCCTTTTGCCTGCATTATAGAACATTGTCAGCAAGTCAAAATCGAATGAGCATCTGTGTTCACATTAAATGTGCATCACTATTGAAATGAATCGAGCATCACTGTAGAAATGAATTAAGCATCAGTGTTCAAATTAACGAGCATCAATATGTACACAAGTTCATTATAAATCTAAAAATCAAAATATCATCAAGGTTTAAGTGATTTGAGCATCAGTACTGCTTTTAATTGAGCATCGATGTATCAAAGAAATGAGAAAGAGTTTAAGACTAAGCAAGTGAAAATCAAATGAGGATTGAAAGAAAAGAAAAAATCAAATGAGCATCAGTGTCGAAACCAAATGAGCATCAGTGTAAAAACTAAATGAGCATCGATGAAATCAAATGAGCATCAATGTTGAATCAAATGAGCAACCTTGTTGAAATCAAATGAGCATCATTGTTGAAATGAATTCAGCAGCAGTGTTAAAGTTAAATGATCATAAATATCTGCATAAGTTGATTGTTATACTGATATCAAATTATCATCCGGGTTTAAGTGAGAGGTGCATCAGAAATGTTTTTAATTGCTTTTAATTTAGCATAAGTGATTCCGAAAAAATGTGCATTAGAGTTTAAGACTCCGAAGGTGAAAATCAAATGAGCATCAGTGTTTAAACTAAATAAGCATCAATTAATAAGTTGATTATTAAACTGAATGAAATTATCAAGGTTTAAATGAATTAAGCATCAGATATGCTATTAATTGAGCATCAGTGTTTCCAGAAATAAGGATTAGAGTTTTAGACTTACAACATCTTCTGCATCGGTCCCATACCGAACTTCTACAAAATCGTCATCTACTTAAACCCTATTGTCAATTATCTCCAATTTTCCATTTTTGAAGTTGAAACAGAACAAGTAGAATTTCCTGCGTTCCATTGGCAAGAAAACATATATAAATTGAAAGCTAGTCATTAGATATAAGAACAATTTATGTTTTTAAGTTAATGATCAACAAAGTAAAGAAAATAAACCAGATCAACATTATTGAAATCTATGAAGCTGGCCCTTTTAATTGCCGTGTCTATATCACCGCAGAAAAGTTTGAAGCGTTCTTTAAAACTCATTTTCCTGTGAAAATTTGAATTAAATTGCAACTGTGGAATATATACAGATGTTATACGTCAAATTTTTAGATATTCCATAAAATTGTATATGAAATTGCATATGTAATCAGTTTGCTATTAACTTACAGCAAAAATCGAGGGGAAAAATATTCTTTTAGGGGAGTCTGGGCTCTTTAATTTTTCCATATCATTCAGTTTCTAGCACCACAGGCTGATAATATTAATAGACAACAGTTTTCTTGGCCTTAGGGAGTAAAAATCGCTCATGAAACCAGACATGTTATTGAATCTGAAAACTATTTCCCTAAAAATAGTGAAAACGTAAATGAGCAATATTAAACATACAAGATGAGAATAGTTTGATTTTGATTGGCATTATGCATAAATGAAGACTTTATCAATCATTTTCTTTGTTATCTTGGAAGACATAGTTTGCCATTTCTCTCTCCTTCATTGATAAATCTTCATCTATACTTACTACTCTATCATGATAGGTAGATTGAAGGTCCATTTCTCTCTCATTCGTTGATAACTCTTTATTTTTACTTACTACTCTGTTACGATAAGTAGATCGAAGGTTGTGTGTGGATTTCACCCGCCTTTTCATGTCTATTGTCTGGGTTTCTTCTGCAGCAACAAGCTTTTCGTTAGCTTCTCCCTTCTTCTTTCCCTGCTCCATTTCCTGCTCCTCGTTAGCTTTCATTATCTGTTCCATTTGTATGTTTGGAATCTCTTTTTCTCTCACCAGTTACTCCATTTTCTTCGTCTGTTCTTCGTTCTTCTTTCTCTCTTCCTCCTTCTCCTTCTCTTCCTCCTCTCTTTTTCTCTGTTCCTCTTCCTCTCTTTTCCCCCTCCTCTTCCTTCTTCTTTTTCTCTTCCTCCTCCTTTTTCCATTTGTATGTTTGGAATCTCTTTTTCTCTCACCAGTTACTCCATTTTCTTCGTCTGTTCTTCGTTCTTCTTTTTCTCTTCCTCCCTATTTAATGTGTACAATATATTTATAATATAATATACTATAATATTAAAATAATTATATTATTTTATATTAATTTTTTTTAAATAACTTTAAGCGCTTTGGGCCTTGGGCATGCGCCCTTGTTGGCCTCCCCTAAGACCGGGCCTACTCTAAGGGATTTGAGGATCTATTGGTTTGCATAGTTGTTTTTGATCCCTCTTAGAAGTACAGTTACACACAATATCACAAAATCTATTTTGAACCAATGATCACCTTCCTTAATTTACATCAATCTCTTACATACATTTTTCATTAGTACTTGTCCTTGTCCGTGTACTACACCATAGCGAGCTTTCCATTGCTTCAAAAACTCGTGAAAACTATCATCACTAGTTCCTTCATTCCAAACTATTCTTCTCCCATTATCAGACCCAAAGTGTGATGCACATTTTCCTCATTGATGAGAATCTTTACCCCAATAGGTAGCTTTAACTTCAACATTGTCCACAACCCAATATGCCATGTGTTATGGCAATCTAGTGATTTTTAGAAAAAACAAACTTCTAAAGCCTATTTCAAATACTGCTTTCCGTTGCTCATCTGTCAAATTTTTATTTACTTAAACCACGCTTAATGGAGACATTCTTGTTTCCAGAGTGCAGAATATTTGCTTGTCTACAGCTTCTGCTGATGGTTTTGCTTCACTCTTCACAACTCTTCTTTGTTTTGGCGGCGCAGCATTGTTGTTTCACCATTTTTTTTTTAATGGTGCAACATTTTGTTCTACATCTGAAGCTACTACAGCTTCTGTTGATGGTTTTGCTACACTTTTCACCCCTCTTTTTCATTTTAGTAAATCTGTTAATGGTTTTGCTACACTTTTCACCACCTTTTTTGTTTTGATGCAGCTTCTCGATGCATTTGAACATGTTGTTGAACAATATATAACTGCTTCAAAGTTTGAGGCTCAACAGGTATTTGACGCGGTTGTTTGGCTTTTTTGTTTCCTCTCAGTTCTTTCATTTCCTTCATATTACGTGAATGAACATTCACATGAGAAAAAAAAAAAATTGAATGAAAAACAATATATATTTTCAACTGAGCATGAGAATCAAAGTGAGCCTTACTATTGGATAAAAATGAGCATGAATGATTCAAAAATATCCTTAATGTTGGTGATTTGTAATGTTTAATATTAGAAAACTAGGTTTTTACCCCATGAGACGCACAGTATTTCCTACGATAAGTTTTAGCATATTGAAAACTAAAAAGTTAGATGTTTGTGAAAGAGAGAAATAATTATATTGTATAATGTAATATGAACGAAAATTAAAGAAATGCTTTTTTTTTTGGGGGCGGGAATGGTAAGAATTTTATTCCATTTGGCAAAGGGATGCCAATGTGGCACCCTCAAGTAAAACTATACAGAAAAATATATCAATATGAAACACCTCTACAATTACACCGGATGGGAGGAGCTATGCAATTTGTAAAATCTAGGGGTGAGCAAACCAAGTACCCACCCATTGTTTTAGGAACCGGAATTGGAACCGGTTGTAAACGGTTCCTAAAAATATGAACCGGAACCGGAACTGATAAGACCGGTTCCGGGTACCCGGTTTTTTACTAAACTTGTATATAATCTTCAATTTATTAATAAAAAGGCATATTAATTATAGTATGTAATTATATTAGTAATTTTGTT
>BSSO01006861.1:0-11531 GCA_030267885.1 Mesembryanthemum crystallinum | reverse complement strand
GAACATGTGTTGTTGTATTGCTATTGTTGATAGTGATACGTTTGGATCGTGCCGTCGATCCCGTGGTTTTCTCCCGGTTTGCGGGTTCCACGTGAAAATTCTCTCGTGTCGTTTATTGTTCGTGTTCTTTTCACGAATATTATTTCCACCAGAAATTGCTTCCGCGCGCAAATTCCTAACAAACTTTAGGGTAAATTTCAGTGAGGTATAGTGAGGTTTAACGTAAATACGGATAGGTAAACTGACAATTCAGAATAGACATTGAAACAAAGGATATATATCAAGAATAATATATATGAGGGACAAGCTAAGGTGCGTGACAGTGGTCCATAACGAAGATATATATGATGATGCATGAAACAAAGCTCACATTGATTCGAAAACGATAAGATGATACATCTAGATCAACTTGCCCAAGTTAGAAGGTGTACGAGGTCATATTGATGGAGCCTAAAAGAGGAAGAGCAAGGCATAAGAATACCAAGGGAGGTATGATAGAAAACATTTAACAATTCATGTTTGTAGAAAGATGTGAATCTTGACAAGAGTTTGTGGTATTCTTCTAGTTAGGCCATTTGGTTAGCATATGATCGAAGGATTAAGAAGTTGTTTCAATTCACAAGAATGAAGTATACCTCTTCTATAAGAAAATACTCCAAGTTCAAAGATCACAATTTAATTTCAATTCACAAGATCGAATGAACCCACATCTTCAACATATATATATATAGTTACATGCACCTTGATTCTGAAACTAAATTAGAGAAATTTAATTTAATAACTAAAATAAATGAAATTTTTTTTAATTACTACATATGTGCAGTTTTATTTAATTTTAGTAGAATTGAAGAATATTCTGAATAAATAAAATTGCTCAATTTTTGTATTTGGGATATACCTCTTTCTTATAAGAAAATACTCCAATATGACCACAAAACTTGGATGAAAAGATTCCACCTTCTAACCTAGCTAGCTTGGTCCTCAAATTGAACCAAAAGACAAAATCATAAATAGAGATTAGAGATATATATTCTACAGTGAATATATATATCCAAAAAGGGAGAATAATTAAAAGGAGGACAAGGGTTGAAAAAGCTAGCAAAACGTATGGACAACAAAAAGCAAATCATATACTCATATATAGTCAAGCTTAATTCATTATGAGAATATATTTTCATCAACAGTCTATTCATAATATAATATGAGTTCAAAGTGTCAAATAATTCTCACTATCTTCAAAGAGGGCAAGGTGTCAAGTGGATAGATAGCAAGAGGTAGCACTAGTGATAGATACTCTATTATGGACTCTTATATGAACCATTGAAGTTGATGGATAAAAGGTAAAAGGCAAAATTATTGCAAAAGATTAAAAGTGAAAAAAGTGCTTCAATAACTTATTCATCTTACCAATAATATGTGAATTAAGTGGTAAATAACTTGAATTCTCTTAAATAAGACTTTTAATTTCATCCTTCTGTATGAGAATTAAAATAATATTAAGATAAATTTAATTTTCTTTTCGTCTTAAACATAACTATAAAATTGATGTTGATACTTGTACTTCTTTATCAAAAAAAAAAAAAAAAAAAAAAAGTCACTTACCTAGGCTTGAATTACAATAGGGCCATAGGGGGACTAAAAAAAAAAAAAATCAATATTTGTTGCTTTCATGATAGCCGTAGAACCCCTACCTTTCAATCTCATCAACTCCATGCCCTCTCCTTTTCTCAAACCCTAGTACATTAGATTATTGAAATGGCCTTCCACTTCATGTAAAAGGCAAAAAAAACCAACATCCAAAAACGGAGCTATGAAAGCCCCGATATATTTACAATAATAATTGAAAAGTGGAGATATAATTAAAAGAATTAGAGACGTAAGGTAATAAAAATACGAGTGAGCGAGCGAATAAAGTTGGAAGTTTAATACGTAGAGCTCTCGGCTTTCCACACCTCTAAGGGTATGTTCTTTTCATCTTATTTTTGATAGAACCCAACATTCTCTAGCAAATTCCAACAACTTACAGCAAATTCTGACAATCAGCAAAAATCTCCAGCAACTCCCAGCAAACTCCAGTAAACAATAAAAAAGTTCCAACTCTTTAGAGTCACAAAAAATAATAATCCCAACAAATTCCAGCATTTTACAACAAACCCCAACAACTTCCAACAAACTCCAACCCCCAGTAAAAAGTTCCAGCAAACTCCAGCCCCCAGCAAAAAGTTCCAGCAAACTCAAACAACCTCGAGCAATTTCCAGCAAACTTCATCAGCTCCAGCACTCCAAAATCCAGCCGTAAAGAACAGATCCTAACTTTGAGATTAAGGGTTGGAGTCTCATGCATCTTCTCACTTTTTAATACGTATGTACTTAGGTTTAAAAGCCCAGCTTTTTTATCTGTTAAAAAAGTTAAATGTGATGAGGTGTTTAAAGAAAATAGTGCTAGAAATGGGAGAGAGCAGAGAGCCATATAAACTCTTACTACTATGTAATAAATGGACCCACCAAGTGATTATATGGTATGGTTCTAATCTTCTAACGCTACCAATTGCTTTATGGGACGCGGGGAAATGCGTTAGCTAGCAATTATCTCTTCTTAATTTATTGGTTTGGCAGGTTGGCCTTTCACTAACTTCCTTGAGTTAAAAAAAAAAAAAAAAAAAGTATTGAAGTTAGAGAATAAGATATATCGTAGAGTTAGTTAATCTTCTAAGAGCTAGTCTCATACATAAGTTTGGTATAATAAGAGAAAAAAGTAGTACTTAATTAGTACATACATGTAAATTTTAAGTACGGTATCACTTTTTTTCCCCCTTAAAATATCAAGTCTCATGTATAATATGAGGTCGACTTATATAAGTTTTTGTAATTAAGAAACGTTGTAATTATTCCGATCGATTTGATACATGATCGACGTATGTTGAGAATTTGATTCTTTATAAATCATTCTACCTCTTTGAATTTATATTATTTATGATCCACAGGCATATATGAGAGCGATATAAAATCATGTTACTATAATTAATTTTCTTTTTTCTTTTTAGGGTCGGTGCAATAGATAATAGGATACCTTCCATAAACATATCATACATATTGCTCTGTCGATGAAAACTTGCATATCAGGAAAGCATAATCTTCTATTAAAATCTTGACTATAAGTTTATAAGATAGTAAGATGCTTATAAATTGAAGAGTTCAAATACCAACCTGCAACTCGATAACTTATCTGAATAAAATACCTCAGAATTAATGTACATGTTGAAATATAAAATATGTTGACAGTGTCAAAAATGTCAGTGCCTAACACCTACGCAATGTTTTTTCGTATTTTAGCTTCCAACTATAATATGAAGGGGTTAGTCTTTCAAGTCATTGATGATATCATATTACAAAAAATAAATACTAGTAGTATTATTATTCTTTTTACTTGTAAAATAGGAGTAGTAGTAAGATAAATGAAAAACTAAATAACTCGATGTCAGCATGTGTGGTTGGTATTAACACGTATATATCCACATCATCATTATATCTGCATATTTTGATCTATAATTTTACATTAACCTTGATAAGAAACCCTTTCATTGTGATTTTGTGGTAAACATACATGCATTGTATATATACCATCTATAGAGTTTGTGGCATGTAATTTATCGGAAATTCTAGTTGGATTCTGAAAATGACTTCTCATGATGCTCGCACACCACACTTTATATGAGAGCCTAATTGTTCTCATAATGATGTGCAAAAAGGAGACTAAATAAGCTGAATGTAGCCGACCTTTAAAATATTGTTGATCATTTTCTTAAATTAGTCGAGATTGAGCTCAACCTTTTATATTCAAACACTATATTCATGTTCATTTGTTAAACAGATGAGTCGAACTGGTTCACAACATAGCTAATTTCTAAAAATGTTGTAAATTAAAGGAATTTTCTAAAACTATATTCCTTCAATAGATTCTTTACGTTTGACATTTTGAGGTCAAAGATAAAAAAATTTGACCATTAACTTGTAAAGTAACACTCCTAATCAAATTAATTGGTTAAAGTTATTAAGAAAATCACTTTCATACAACCACGTATTCAAAACAAACACTTTCATGAATTAACGTAAATGAAGAGACACACGCACATAATATATAGTCAAAATTATTCCAAATTAGTACATACTTGTTTAATTGAGTTCATTGATTATTATTCTAAGTTATTACCAGATATGTCGAATGGTCTAACATATAAAAAAATGTAGTATATTATTGGTTGGGCATGCTTGTGTGAAATAGGAGATTCCTGATGAAAATCTTTGACGGTCGTATCAATTACATTAATTATAATTAATTATCATGCAGCATTTATCCTATATAGTACTCCCTCTATTCTCTAAATAAACATGTGTGTTGCGGAAAATCAAGCGTCACCTTGTTTGTAAAACGGAGAAAATACTATATTTCAGTGGATTAATTAACGTTAAAAAACATAAAAAATAAACGTTGAAAAGGTTTAACTGAAATAAGCATGAACCTTGCCTTAAACTGAAATGAATCTTATTATGTGATGATGCAATCACTTGGTACTATGCAAGTGTGAAAGCACAGGATTAACAGAATCTAATGGTGTTCAAATAATGTTATTTAGGACTATTTGCACCTGTTTTAGGTCTTCAGTTGTAATTAACTACGACACAAGTTATTTGGTGATCTGAACTAATAACTACACGCAAATGAAAACTACAAAAATATAATAACCCAGTCAAATTACATTATCATTATATAATGATTAATTAAAGGTTTTCAAAATTAATTGATCGACCTTCATTTTGTTGTATGAAGCTAGCTGCTTTGGGCTAGTAGAAATTTGATTATTGTTTTATGATAGACTGTGTAAGTATGCAATTGTTTATATAGCTTATGTAGTCTAGGTCCAATCCATGTAATTAGGGCTTCACTTGTGTAGGGGCGGTATATATTGCTCATCATATATTCCTCAAGGGGAATTCTTCCAAACCCTACTAAGGGCGTGTTTAGTTCGCTGGAAATATTTGAACTGAATTGAATGACTTGAATTTAACTAAATGAATAACAATATATGAGAGGAAAAAATGAATAGTATGATATAGAACGACCTGAACTGAACTGAACGATTTGAAATGAGATTCAGTAAGGTGAAATGAACATATCCTAAATTTGGGTACGGTTAAAGTCAACTTGTTAAAAAATATTGTTACACATATGACCATAACAAATACATTAAAGTGAATAGTGAATTGTCATTTTGCGCGTGATTGTGTAATACTATGTATAATAAATATTTATCAAAAAAATATATACTCAATAATACATTAATTAAGTACGTAGAGATCGAGTCATTATTCCATATTACTATTGCATATATATCATCAACATATATAGATCACGTTTATGTTGTATCATCAGTTGCAATAATATAAGCTAAGACACTTGCAATTCAATCACATTAATCCACGTTCATTTTTTAGTTGGGAGCACTATGTATGTTTTCGACTCATGTTATTATGAATGAAAAAAAGATCCAAATAAACAGTAGTCAACTATAGTGACTTAAGTGCATCACACTATCTTTGCTCATGAGGAGGAGAATAAAAGAGATCGAATAATCGAAAACGCTAAATTTAAAGCTCTAATAACATTTATTTTGACATACTATATATATTATATTATATAGTACTAGTATATACTTATATATCTAGCTAGCTATAGCAATTGCAAAAGAAAGAGCAACTAACATATTATTGATGAACATATAATGTCGACACCCATGAGTCCATGCATTTATCGATTAAAGTTTCCAATATAATAACTTGTATATTCTCCTGTTGTACACCATCTGATCTGTACCCTCCCACATGAAGTCATAAACTTTTTGCAATAAAGACACAAGTGAATCAAATATTTTAACTCAAAAATCTATATCAACAAACACTCTATAATTAGACCTAACAAGATGCTTGTTTGTATCGATTTTGTTTCAAGTCTATTTAGATTATTGGATTATAATTGATATCTAAGATTCGATATACGGATTATTATCGAATCTTACACTTAAGTTCGGGTCACATTTAGATCTGCTATCAATATATTTGTCAAATTTTTTCCAATGTAAAAAGTTTAAAGTTAGTAATAGTATAAAGTAAAGTTTGTTTTGTTGATAAAATCAAAGAAACCTTATAGCATGTTGTTTCTGCAATCATTGAGGATATGCCTATGGGTGCCCGAGGCTCAATGAGAATGGTGAGTAGTGTCATGCAATGGGTAGACTTTATTCCTGGTAGTGATAGTTGATAATGTTGTTCTATTGGGTTGTGAAGACATGAAGCAAGTACACTAAATGTTGTATGTGGTCATATTCTTTTAAAAGCAAATCTTTTGTCTTTTGGACATTCAAGGTGAGTTTTAATTATTTCCAATGTATTTTGAGCAATTATTATTGTGTTTGTGTGTTGTCTTCAATGCATGTATTTGGTTGCAGTTGTTATTCTTTGGGGTGCATCTCCTAATTAATGAGGACATTTAATATAATGCTTTTAGGGTTTTGAAAGGTATTGCATGTATTGCCATTAACGTTGTGTTTGTGTTGTCTTCAACTACAATAATAGAAATACAACAAAGATCCTCATGTCCATGTTAATACATCTTTATTAAACAAAAACATTATAACAAATTTCATAATAGCACCACTTGTACGAATTTGAAGTAAATAAAAGAAAAGAAAAGTTATTATTGTACTAATAATATTAGCAAAACAGTATCATTCACATTAATGTCAGCATGTGCGTCACATGTTTACGATTCATACAATATTGACCAAACAATATGTCTTTATATATATTTCTACTGACAGTAAGTGTCACTTAAAAAAAAAGCATTAATGAACATATATATATATTCTTCTCCTACAGTAATAGAGGTCGATGTTTATTTATTTATGAGAGTAATAGGGGTGGATGTTCATACATCTAATACCAGGGGAGAAAAACTGTTGATATTATAATAAATTTCATATAATATGCAAGATATATGCATAATAAAAAAAAAAATTAAAACTTGTATTATTATGATTATTACAAGCAAAGAAGTTGCATTTATAATAGGGTAAGCATGTAACGTCATAAATATATAAACTCTAAAGAATAGCATGCTGATCGAACATTATTATGCACACACGTATCTCTGTACAGTAAATTAACCCTAAAAGAAAAAAACACTGACATTACTGATCCCAATGCACGCCACTTGATACCTTGTTGCAATTAATTACCTCCTACCTAGCCAAATAGTACAATATGATGACACACTCAATTTAATTAGCTACTCCTATTAGGGTTAGACAAAAATCTCAAAGGAGATTAATACTAAACAAAAGACATCAAGAGAGATAAGTAAACTCAAGATTGTCCTAGCTAGTTAATTAGGGACCACAAAATTCAAGACAAGATGCATGCCCTTTAGCATTTATATCTAAAGGAATTTTTTTAAAAAAAAAAAAAAAAAACTATTCCCATGGACCCACAAAATGCCCAATAAATAAACCCATTCTCATGGTCCAAAGTCCTCAAAGTCTCCTCAACCCAAAAAAAAAAACACACGCAAACCAATAGTTTCCTTTGTTTTTCTTTGAGCACCAAAAAATTTTCTGTCATTCTTCCCTCATTGTGTCGACATTATGGCATGTCAAGAGGAACCATTGGTGAAGCAAATCAGTGAATTGTATGACAAGATCTCAAGCCTTGAGAGTCTCAAACCATCCGAGGATGTCAACATGTTGTTCACACAACTTGTCAACCTTTGCACACCTCCTAATCCTGTTGATGTCACAAAATTGTGCACCAAAGTCCAAGAAATGAGGTCTAAGCTCATTAGACTTTGTGGTGAGGCTGAGGGGCTCCTTGAGAAACATTATGCTACAATTTTAGCCTCTTTTGACGATAACCCCTTGGACCACCTTGATTTATTTCCGTATTTCTCCAACTATCTTAAACTTAGTTTGTTGGAGTACAACATCTTGATCGAAAATTCAGACCTGGGGTCCCCAGGTCCGAAACGGGTTGCATTTGTTGGGTCTGGTCCTCTCCCTCTGACATCAATCGTCCTCGCCCTCTACCACCTCCAGGGCACCCGGTTCGATAACTATGACATCGACCCATCCGCCAATGAGATGGCGGCCCGGTTGGTTGGGCCTGACCCGGACTTGTCGGGCCGGATGGAATTCCACACCAAGGACATCATGAGTGTGGAAAAAGAGGAGCTAGAGCAATACGACGTGGTTTTCCTAGCTGCCTTAGTTGGGATGGATAAGGAGGAGAAGATCAAGATCATCCACCACCTTGCTAAGAACATGGCACCCGGGTCGACCCTCATGGTTCGGAGCGCCCACGGGGCCCGAGCCTTCCTATACCCGGTTGTCGACTCCGACGACCTTTGTGGGTTCGACGTGCTCTCGGTGTTCCATCCGACGGATGAGGTGATCAACTCGGTGGTGATCGCGAAAAAGGCCGTTGATCGGACGGCCCCGGTTTACTCCAAGGAGTGGGAGCAACATAGCCATAACTTCTCCAACACCATAAGGATGCAAAGTTGCAAGTGCTTGGAAATTCAAGCATTTAACCCCTTAAACCATGGGAACATCATTGAAGAACTTGCCATCAACTATAATGAATAAACATAACCTAAAAAAAAAACACCCACTTCATTTCTCCATTTCATCCCATGATCATATATTATTACTATGTATGTGTTATAAGCCATAGGGTTTACGTTGTTTTGATTGTTATCATCCTCATTTTCGCCCCTATCGTTTTCTCACAACCAATTGCCTGTTCCTAAGCCTTAGAATAAATGAGTACCCTATATCATTGTGCTTATTCTAGCTTTTTGCATTGTGGTCAGTTTTGTTTGGTTATGTATTTATCAATTGAGCTTGAACTATATATGTAGTTCATAATTAATCATACATGTATACAAATATAGTGGTATACAACAAGAACAAATAAATTTCTTCTTTTGGTACTACTATTTTTTTTATGCGTATAATTAACTGATCTCTTTCGCTTCAAATTGTTTGTCCGCTTTGTTTTCAATTACTCTCATTATTGCGAGTAACAAATATCAACTTGGACAAATAAATTGAGACGAAAGTAATACTACAGTATATAGTTTGATCCAATTATGTGTAAGAGACCCTTCCCAAACAAAACAGCCATTACCAATTTTGGCCAGTCATTTTTTAGGACTTTTATGGTGAAAATAACAGCCACCTATTTTAAAATTCCCCAAAAAAAAGAGAAAAAAATTCTGAAATTGATGGCATTGAATTGTGTTTGGCACATTCTTCAAGATGGATGTTCTTTCATTGAGAGTGGTATGATTGGGTGTGCTCCTTGCTTTCTGTGGTCCTCGTGGAAGCTAAATCTGATACGTTTAATTAAGGGTGGATGGTGATTGATGATGATGGTGATTGATGATAGTGACAAGCAGAGATAATTGAAGAAGAAGAGACACAAGAACACAGCAAATTGGGTCAGGTTCTTCTATTATTTTTATGTTTTTCTTTTAATAATGTCATTTTCTTATAATGAAGATATTGTTGTGTATCTATTTATGTGGATTATTGTGGTATGCACAATTGCATAATCATGCTGCAACTAGTTGTATTTGTAATAACTAGATGCTGCTGCAATAATTAATTTAAATTATATCAATTGTCAAATCACATTTTCTAAGTTAATGTGTATGTTTGTATGTACGTTATTGCTTGTTTAGTCCTTTGTTTATGTATTAGTTTCCATTTGGGGTCACTTCATTTTATAGATATTGTCATCAGTTTGTCACTGGTGGGATCCATGATTATGGCTTCAAGCTAAATCTTAAGCTATTTCACCTGCTTTAGTAACAATGAAATTTTGAAAATGAAAGATGTTAGCTTCAGTTGGTAATTATCAAGTGTTCTATCATTAAAAGCGAACTTATATTTTTATTTTGATATACAAATTTAAGAATTTCTGTGGTGAGAGTCGAGAATAAGAGAGAGGAAAGATAACATCGTAAAATCGAAATGTTCATTTTCAAGGGCACAAAAACCTCACCCACTAGATCAACGTAGACAACACCAGCTTTGAAAATTTTGTGAAAAGAATTCCTAACTACAAAGTACTTATGCAAGGCACGCAGTGTTTTCCGCTTGGAGTGAGAGAAATCGTAGTAGTAATGTAGGGCTGAATATCAGTGGATCATAGCAAAAACAGATCACTAGTCACTATATCAATGCAAAGTAATTTAGCATCTATGGCATCACCGCACCAGTTGTCATGAGTTGTGTTGAACTCCTTCCTTGTGTTGCAACCGTGCTTGATGATGTATCCTGACAAAGGGATCATAATATCGGCAGCAAATAACTCATCTTATGTTGTTGTGTTGATCTAGCTTTCATTGGTGAACTTAGTGACAAGAAAATACTCATCAGAACCAAAACAATTTGTGGTTAGTAAAGATCTGTGTAAGCTCTTCCACCTGGAGATATATTACTCATCAAGCTGTTCATTAGTAAAAACTCTAGTGCTCTTATGTTTATTATGTCGACAATGGAAGGATAGATTTTTCGATGTGAAATCACATCAGTTCGTTTACGATGACATTGGCAATGTTAAGGATTTATATGGATGTAGAAAAAACTTCAGAGTTTGATCCCTTGTACAAATGGGGTTTCAGTTCATTGGCAAGTTGAAGATAATACTGACCAATTTTTGATACATAACTGTGCTTTTGTCAAAGTTCGAAGTCTTGTCCATAAGCTAATCTTTTGTATGCATGAATACAAAATATACAATGCAATAAGCAATTTATGGTCATACGGTTGATCACAAGAGTTTTAGTCATGCAATGAATACATTGATTAAATTTGAGCAATTGTGATTAGAGAAATACTCCTATGCAGCCTTTCTTTTCCACTTCTATTTCTACCAAATTTAGTGATACATTACATTGCAATTACTTCTAAAATAAACCAACCTTAATATTGACCAGATGCAAAACTTAATCCTTGTGGTGACAAATTTTGTCATAACTACTAAGTAGTGTAAATTTGACTTTTGCTATTAGGCTGTCTTTATCAATAGTGTATGTTCATATGTGAGTTAATTGTCCCACATTGAAGAGTAGAGAGAATGAGAACTTACTAAGCAATACCTTCCGCTTCTTTTTCTTCTTTCCAAAGCCGCAAGTGAACTTTTCTCAATATACACCATTGAAGATGCTCGAGATATTCAATAGAAAGAAGAAAAATGCCTTTCTTCATCGCGCTTAACAAATAAATGTAAAGTCACATACAGTCTCACTAATAGTCCCACAGTTTAGATTAAAAGATCGAATATACATGTCTATCTCTCTCTTGACTATTAATTGCTAGTAGTTTTCAAGAGAGATGAGAGAAACAGAGATAAATGTGTTAGTGGGTTGCCTATCCAATGGATCGACCTATCTTTCTCCGGCTATGAAATAAGGC
>BSSO01006860.1:0-11534 GCA_030267885.1 Mesembryanthemum crystallinum | reverse complement strand
CACAAATCACCAACTCTTCCCTTTAATACCCCCAACTAACAAACCAATACAATAAACAATCTTTCTTTCTCTCTCCAATCACTCTCTCTCCAAAAAAATAGAAATGACAAAATAATAGCACATGGGTTCTCCTCCTTCAAGGGCAAAATTGTACAAAACACCTCTCCTTAAATCTCATCCCATATCAATTTTCACAAGATAAATAAGGGACGGAGGGAGTATATGATTATTTAGATACAAAAGCAAATACAAATACACTTGTGTTTACTGATAGTCAGTGTAATAAATTACCTACATTTAATTTACAGTGCTTTGCTAAGACAACCACCAAAAAACACATTACATGTAGAAAAATAATTTTTCCAACATCACATACTTGACTTCTTCCCACAAAAAAACAAAAGCAAATTTAGAGGAAAAACGCTCTCTAAAGAACACAGATCAGAGGAAATGCGAGTCTATATCGTATTTTGTTTTTCCCCTTGCATTTCTCAAGCTGTCAAAATATGAGACTCATCAGGGGCTTATCATCAGGATTAGATCCTGACAATAACTTCTCGGATATGCTGAATCTTGGGCCATTCCTCACCGATTTCCCTTTGACACTTGGGAGCTAATATAGGGCAATTGTCCACCACAAGCAGCTTCAAATTTGTCAACCTTCCCATATCTACTGGGAAGGAAGCCAATTCTGGGCAATCAAAAATTTCAAGCCTAGAAAGTGAGCCAAGGTTGCCTATCTCATCTGGTATTACTTCAAGGCCGCGACATTTTCTTAGCTCAAGGGACTGGAGGGTGGTGACATGTTGAAGGCCTTTTAGAAGACCTTCAATATTAAGGCAAGCTACGTCCCCTGTTTCTTCACTGTATAAGTCATCATTATTAAATATCACAGAATGTAGACTCTTGAGCAGTTCCCATGAATCATAGGAATAAGTCTCATAATTGAATGAGCAGTCGAAGAGCTCCATCCTTTCGAGGGTGCCTAGCTGATGTGCGATGGACGAGAGGGGCATCAGACCATCACAGTGACTGAACACGAGGCTTTGGATAGAAGCGAAACCCTTGAACGCCTTCAAATACTCTTCACTAGAGTTATTGTCGAAAAATGCTCCTTGTAGTTGACATACTTGCTGTACAAATTCCCTAGGCAATACAGCCAGCATTTGCAGATCCCAAACTTCAAGGCACTTCAATTTGGGAACCCACGATGAGTTATTTGCTGTTGGTAGTTTCAGGATTTCTAGACTTTGCGTGGGATGACGACCAAGTATCAGTGACTCCACATTTGGGCATGAAGGCATGGACTCAAGGTCTGGGCAGTGACTTATAAGCACCTCAGAAACGTGAGGAAACGACAGATTTTCAATTGCAGTTGGGGATCTACTCCAACCCTTCAATTGCGGAAGATCTGCTATGTGAAGCTTGGTAAGAGAGGGGAAGAACCTAGATGATGAAAGTAGGGAAGCTGAGGAAGAAGCTTCATAATCGACACTTTCTATATACTCCACTCCTTGTAAGGTGCGTAACGAAAGGGATTTAAGATGAGGGAGATGAGCAAACGAAGGAAGCTGTCGGATATTAGGACACTCCCATATAAAGATAGAAGCCAAATGCGAAAGAGAAGAAGCAAGCTGGTCCTCTGCCATCCATGTTGGGAGTTTCACCCCCTGATAATTCTCTATTCTTAAATTTACGAGTTTATCATGAGGTTGCAAGTTCTCGAGCACCATTTCATTCTCTTCTGCACCAATGTCATCAGAAAAATGCAATGCTAGACTTTTAAGGTTCTTTTTGGCTTTTAGATTTGCTTCCCCAGCATCTAATGCCATGTTGGAGTATGAGCTAGTAATGAAGATTGATAGCACTCCTTTCAAATTGTTGAGAGGACGCAAATCACTTAGACAGCCCCAAGTAGACTTATTTTGACCTCCACAGGAACTATATGTATCATATTTAGTTCGTACATAAAATACATTCAACGTTTGAAGGTTGGTCAAATTCCTGAGACCAGAGGGGAAATGGATTTCGGGAGACGTAATAGCAGAATAAGGAAGCCAAAAATGCCTTAAATTCACCAATTTCTTCAAATCTCTAGGAATCATTTCAAGTGTCCAACATTCCCGAAGATCCAAATACTGCAAATTGAGCAACAAAGTCATAGAATTGGGCAACTTTTTTAGAGATTCGTTATGAGAAAGATCTAGATATCTCAAATGAATCAACTTGCCTATGGCTTTTGATAATTCCTCTATCCCCATATTATGCAAATCCAGCACTCGCAAACAGTGAAAACTTGATATCAAATCCTCACATACCAACATGCTCATCTTTGTGCCATAACATGGTCGCTCTGCAAAAAGAATTGTCCTTAATTGCTTCAGGCTTTGTAAAGAGGTTGGAATTTCCCAAGACGAATCCACTTGGTAACCAATTGATATATGGCGGGTGCCCATGCCAAAGTCATTCTCTGCAGAACTCACCATTTGGGATCGACCCCCAGCAACTGAGCAACATAAATCATACATCAAATCGTGAAGTTTACATGTATCTTGAGATTCATCTCCTTGGAACAAGCTTTTATTTAGTAGGTTATCCAAATATTGTTTCCCTACATCCTCCCAACTCAGCAAACTCTTACTATGCAGTCGATCAATGAAACCTTGGGCGATCCAAAGACTCACTAGCTTGCTCTTATCAAATTCATACCCCCGGGGAAACAATGAGCAGTAAGAAAAACAAGGCTTCTGTTTAGGACAGAGATGGTCATAGCTGAGTTTGAGTATTGCCATGACATTGTTGTCATACGAATCCACATTTGACAATTCATTAGCAATAAACAATGACCAATCTTGAACAGTGAATTTGTTTGCTAGAACAGCCGCTATCACTCGTATGACCAGAGGCACATTTCTGCACAATTCCAAAACCTCCTTTACTAATTCCCTCACCCCAAGCTCGTGACCCTCCTTGTGAAATGCTATCTTCTCAAAAAGAGTCCGAGACATGTGTCGATTTAGAGGCTGCAATACAAAGGGTGAAACAGTGCCCATAATTTTACCAACCATACAGCTGCGAGTAGTTACTAAAATCTTACTTCCATGAGCAACCCCACGAGCTAATAACGGCTTTAACCTATCCCATTTTGTAGGATCCTCATCCCACACATCATCCAACACAAGCATGTACTTCTTCCCGGCAATATGTCTACTAAGATGGTCTGTTAATTGTTCAAGGTTGAAATTACAGGGCTTCTCACTGCCAGTAGCTGATGCAATAATATCTCTAATTACCTCTTTCAGCCTAATCTCATGGGGGACAGAAACCCATAGCATCTTGTCAAACTTTTCTCTCAAATTCTTATCATTGAACACAAATTGAGCCAAAGCTGTCTTGCCCAACCCTCCAACCCCTACTATAGGAATAACGGAAACAACCTCTTCAACGCTCGAATCTAACAACTTGTTTATTATCTCTTTTTTCTCAGCATCCCTCCCCACAACCTCTTTATCATCTACATAAGAATAAGTCTCAAGGCTCACACCTCCCACAATCAAATCATTCTCTCTTCCCTTGTTCACGACCCTCACCACAGGACGCATGGCACTTCCAAACTCCCTCCGATTGCTAGAGATATCATCTAGGTCCCTCCTAATAGCCTTGACCCTTTGAGCCACCTTAAAAAAAGAGACAAGTTGGTTGGAGGAGGAGAAAAAAAGGCGTACCTTATTCCTAAAGGCAGTCCTTTCCATGAGCCTCTTCCTCTCAGCTATGGTCTTAATCTCATCAAACAAGTCATCTGCTTCATATACTGCGAAACGGAGCTTGTCAAACCATTCTTGCTCTGAGTGGCTGGTGTTGTTCGGTTGTGCTAATTCGACATCTTCAAGTAAAACAGAGATGGAGGTCACAGTATCTTGAAGCTTTTTGAGATGGGTATTGAGTCCCCAAGCAAAGGCTAGTTCTTTATACACATAACTACCTAGCTCTGTGCTCAGGTTTTTGGCAATTTCAACTAAAATGGTCTCTACCATGGGCATTTCCTACCTACTTCAATGCCTAATTTGATTTTGTGGGCTGCCAAAGAGGGAGCATCAACATGAAGGAGATCTTATACACTTAACACTAGAACTGCTCCAATATTTAAGCTCTTATCCAAGTTGAGTAAAACCCAGAAAATTAAAATATTGTGCCAACTATTGTCATTTAATTCAACCTTGATATATGTGATCCAATACATACAACTAGTAATTTAGTGTAGACTTATAAAAATACAAAATTTATGAGATAGAATAACTTATTCTCAAAAATATGCATAGAGAGAAGACTAATTCAGTGACTTGTTGCTAGAATTGGGGGCCAATTGGCCAAATTACTCTAATAATTTCTTGACTTTAGTAACTTTGCTACTCCATTAAATTAATCAGTACTAGTAACTTAAAATTCCAGTAACCATCTCAGAGAATTGCAAAGAAGAATCTAGCTTTTAAATTGAACTATAATTAAATTAATTGAGAAGGAGAGATCTTACAGTGGCTGAAGGAAGGCTGAGGTGGAGAGAGAAAGTGATGGCTGCTCGGCGCAAATTGCATCAATGGCGGTCCCGCTCATTTTTCCTGATCGTCATGGCGGAGAATGAGGCGTACAGACGGGAGCCGGTAAAGTAAAACCAGAGCTGTGGGTTTAGAAAGATATACTTGCCCGTCATTCATTTTTGCCAAGTTTTAATTTTGGTTTTGTGCTACTATATGTCTTACCAATTTTATTTTATTTTACTTTTTTTTTTTGTTAAAAAGTAACGGAAATAAATAAAGGTGACTAGTTAGGTGAGTAGTAAATTAGTATTAGTGGATAAGATAAATTTTATTTTATAAATTTTTTTAGCAATAAAAGTCAAATACTCCTATTTATTTATAATAGTATACCAATGGGTGATCATTCAAAACACGTAACTATTTTCAATTAAGTAAAAGGACACATGGAATCGAGTCCATTGGACCATGTATATACATTGGTTTAGCGGTGAATTGGCTATATTAGACAACATATAGGACACAATTTACACTAGTGTAGAAGGGATAGATTGTATTCATATTGAGTTCATAGATCATAAATATAAATTATCACGTATAATTAGTGTCAACAAATAATAAATGTCATATTAGATTATACCCATACCCATGTAGGAATGACTCCATTTCAAAATATTTCAGATTAAAACCTAGTGCCATAATACAAATAGATTTTAGACTCTTCACAATCTAATAAATTCAAAACTTTCTCATATTACCACTATAAATAGATAGATGTCTGTGTTATAAAATTCAAAGAACATCAAACTCGTAACCAAACTAAAGAAAAATTGTTAATATTGACATTAACCAATATAATCATCATGCAAGGTTGTAGCTAGCCATACGCATAATCGATCTTACAATAGTTCTACTCTCATCTTCTTAATTATTAAAGCAACACCTAAAGACTTAGACCATGGCAAATTTGATAGCTTCTTTAGTGGGAGTAGGATTAACCTTATAACAATGCTTCACATATTCACCCACAACCACCTTCTTATACTCATCTTCCTCACCATCATCATCTTTCTTCACAGGCTCAATCTCCACACACACATCTGGATTATAAAACAATGCCAAAGAACACCTCTCAACATCAGCCTGTGTCACAGCTCTATGCCAAGGGCTCTTGACTCTCCCATTGCTCATGATCTCTAGCAAGTCCCCGACACCGACAAGCAAGGCGTCGACAGGCCATGGAACGGTTAGCCAGTTGTTTGGGTGGTCCTTGTGGATGACTTGGAGACCGCCCGTGGCGTCGAACTGGATGAGGAGAGTGAGAGCGCTGAGGTCTGAGTGTGGGTTTAGGCCTAGTGTTGTGTTGGGGGTTGGACAAGGTGGGTAGTAGTTGATTCTTACTTTGATTTCACTTGTGTTTGGGTTGAAGTATTTGAGAAAGGCGTTTTGGTCTTCTAGTGATAATGCTTCAGCCACTGCTTGGAGTAGCTCATCAGCTACTTTTCTTGCTTCCTCTGCATAGGTTTCAATCACTTCCCTGGTTTCATAGCAGAGCAAAGTCAACTTACTGTGTTATGTTATGCAAGATATATTACATCGGTGTAAAGTCTTATATGAATTTGATATGTTTGATGAAATATGTATAATAAATCACCCATATGCGGAGAAAAAGTGACGACATTGATAGTTACCCCACAAAAAGTGGAAGTCGACTATTTAAAGTGTAAGAGTCACTCATTAGGAGTTATTGGTCCATACTATAAACCAAGTCCATGCAAAACCTACTCTATATCTGAACTCATAAATTTTTGTGAGAATCATCTCTATTTATACGTTACTAATTGATGCTCCTTGTGTTCTAATAATTAGGGTCATTCTCATAAATTAAAAGTTTGCATTTTTATAAATATATGAGAAATTAAATTGATTTTGTATAAACTCCGCTAATTAAAAGACTAACTTGTGCTTCCTTCTATGAAGTTGAGATTTTCAGAGATATATATAGTTGATGATTCTTATCTTTTTTGCTATTAATCAATTACAAAGTTTGATTGCATAACTATGTGCTTGCAAGAGTTAAGTTCATTAGAAATGAAATCCCATCGATAATCTACAAATTAATTAAGACTTAAGAGAGAGAACAATTTGATGAAGCTAAGAACTAAGTACCTAAAATTAGCAGGTTTCTGAGGCCAAACATTCAACCCATTCGTACATCCCTTAGGAGCAGCCATCATAGTCAAACGATCCATCCACTCAAGAATCTGAGTCTCCGACTTAACATAATTCCTACCATAACCCAAATTATCCACACTAGCATATGTCCCAACACAAGCTTTCTTCTCCTCAAAAGACAACCCAAAAAACCCCTTAACAACATCCTTAACTTCCCCCAACAAAGAAGTTGGTATACCATGGTCACTTACCAACACCAACCCCCACTCCCTAGCGCCCGCGGCCAGCTTCTCGAGCTCTCTTTCTCTCTCCTCGACCTCCATTGCTCGTAGCCTCCCCATACTTATTGATGGGAAATTCTCCGGTGAGCAAGAGATGGAGGTGGTGGTGCCTAGGGAGGCCGAGGGCGGATGTGTGAACATCTTTGGTGGGATTTTAACGCCATGGCGCGCGAGTTCTTGCACCACGGGCACCCTTAGGGTTCTTGGTAGGCCATTTTGATCTGTGAAGGTGGCTTCATGGTAACAGTTTTTAGTGGTTTCATCCATTTTTTTTTTTTTAATTTTTTGGTACAAATTGTTTTGGCATCATAACCAGAAATAAGCAGTAGTACTAGATTAGCTGGATGAGAACGAATTTCCTATACCTCTTGTTTCTTTTTCATAGGCCCACAAATATCTAACGTCTTGGAGCTGGATGTAATTACACAACTGGTGATCACTGATTGCTTTGATTGTAGGCTTGGTACCTATGAATCTTTCAAGTCCTGGTTACGTTCCAACTTCTAGCGGTGAGATTTATAAAATACACCATTCGTTTCACTAAAAATTTTACGCCTTAATTTTGTAAAATATATGAAAAAGTATAATGATTTTCATAGTAAAAATAATATTTTTAAATTTATCTTGAATAATATTTTCAAAATATCAAATTTTTTATAAGTTTTCGAGTCTATATAAATACAATTATTCATAGTCAAAGTGTAGTATTGAAGACCGTGCAAAGTTAAGGCATTAAGATTTTAGTGAAACGAAAGGAGTATTGTACATGGGTGGGTTTGGTTTGGTATATCCGTACAGTTCAGTTTATTACTTCTCGGTAGTTCAGGTTAAATTTCTCGGGTAATTTTCTCTGCTTTTAGTTTTGAATTTGATGTAGATAAGTAAATCAGGTTTAATTTTAATTGGGTCAATTTTTGTCAAGTCTCCACTTGTTCATAATATAAGTCATTTTTTTAAAAATTTTGCTATCTTTCAAACACAACTTTAATCACAAAATTATTACTCCAGAAACTATTGTATTTGGAAAAAACTTTATGTAGAACAGTTTTACAGGAGAGAGAGAACTTCAGGAGCGCAAATTCTTAGCTACACCCAGGAGTAGCTAATTAGCTACACATTAAAACTGCAACTTCATTTTTTATCACATGTATCTTCATTATAAAACCTTTGTAGCAATTTCATTTTTCTATAAATACAACTTCATTACAACTGTTTTATAATGAAGTTGTCGCTCGTAAATAATGAAGTTGTAGTTGTTTGTGATTCATTGGGTGTAGCTACTTTCAGGTGTAGCGAAAAATAATTGAGGGTGAACATTTTCAGGAGAGGGTGAACATTTTCGCGAACCAAAGCATTGGGCCCATTCTCGGCCCAAAACTACAGATGGTGGTTCAAAATTGAAGACAGTACGTAGTCCATTGTGATGAAAATCAGGAAACGGTACTGGGGCTTGGAATGTACTCTACTATTAAGCCTTGGCTATTGGGTAAAGCCCATCTACATGTCACCTGTGCTTGGGCCACTGTTAAGGTTTTATAGACTCGATTTCTCACAGCTCAATTCTCAAAGTAGCATTTTCACGTTCCACTTTAGCAGAAACTTTTCCTTTATAATGTGGCGTTTATATTCAAGGATCATTTTCCAATGAAGTTCAATAGTATTTTTTGACCTTTTTATTTTTATTTTTTATCATTCTAACTCACACTACGTACTCATTTGGTACAGAACTAATTATTACTCCTCAGTAGTATATAGTGAATGTCCTCCTCAAAGTTAAAACGTTTGCATTTTGATTAAAAAAATAAAGTTTAATGATAATATTTTCATTACTATACGCGTATATAAAAGCAATATTGGACAAATAAAAATTTAAAAATTTATTACTATATATATATATAATTAGACTAGTAGTAAATAATATCCAAAAATAATAACAGTACCTATTATTAAGAAAAAATTCAATCAAAATTTTGAAAGGAAGAAAAAAAAAGAAAAAAGAAAATCGAATGCAGGAATATACTAGCTGTTATAGTTGCTGCTAGGTCCCTTGCAAAAACTAACATGTGGTGTTTTAGTATCCTAGGTATTGCTAGGAGCAGAAGCATGCTGTGAAAACGGGTGATCCGAGGAAAACGCACATGTANTATATATATATATATATATATACTAATCCTGCTTTAATTTATCAAATTACATGCAATGGCATGTTATGACGACCCAATCTTCAGTAGTTTTGCCCCCATTTTGTTTGTTAACACTACACGTCTTACTACACACACTGAGAATTGGAACAAGTGGCATCCTAAAGTGGTTCCATTTTGCCTCCATTCAAATTAATTACACTACTTGAATTAAATTAAGATTCAATCTCAAAATAATCAAAGATTATTCAACTGTATGTGGACCATATAATATATGTGTTTGCCAATAAAATGAAACCACATGCATGTGATATATATATATATGGAAGAAGCAAAGAATCATGCAGCCCACATACACAAAGCTTATCAAATCGCTATTTGCTAGTAGTAGTGTGTATTTTTAAAAGTATACATAGCTAAGTAGATAGTACAAACTAGGCTACTATCGTTATCCAAAGATATTAATTGATAGGGCTAACTTGCTTTCATGATTTGTTGGGTTTTACTTATAAATTTAAACTTTTAATGAGGTTGATTTTGCCATGGTATATATATTAAAAATTGAGAGGTTTTATGTTCAAATATCAACAACACACTTTGAGTCCAATGGGAATTCATATGAGAGGGTGTATCAATACTGGAATAAAAATCATTATATTGGCCCTCTAGTCATCAATTTAAATTTTTGGTTAAGTTTGTTCCGCCATACTAACCAAGATGTGAGTTTTGATGTGCTCATACTATTATTTATTGAAAGTAATATTAGATTTGTTGTCAAGCGCAACCAATTTTGCTCATTCGCAAGCCATTTGCGAGTTCATTGACTTGCAGTTTGAGAGCGAGATAATACTCCCAAACAAGGGATTCTCAATAATCGGCTCGACCATTCCTTAAACGAGTATTGAATTGATGTTCGTGTTCAACTTATAATATTATCGAACAAGTTTTGATTGAGTATATTTACGAGTATTACAGTACGTAATTGCTGGTTTAAAGCCCTACCTATGCTTGAAAGTGAATACATTATTTTTAATTAACGCTCATTTGTTTAATCAAAGTGGGGCTCATTTTAGTAAGAGAGAAAACATGCCTTCTTCCATCTAAAAAGTGTGGCCGTGAAAAGGTGCAAATCATGTGGATTATATCCAAATAATGTGATATGACTGACCCAATTAGCCAGTCGAGACTTAAAACTCACTTTGACCGGCCACCACGAAATCTAAACGAGGGTATGTCAGTGCAGTCAGACAGCACGAGAAGTTTGATCAGAAAATACTAATTATTAACTAATTAATTAAGTGAAACCACCAAGAAACACATACTACATTGGAACAAGTACATCAACAAAGGACGACATGCAGATGCAGTAACAAAATCTCAAGTAGTTTAAAACTAACTTCAAACTGCTAAAATGAACATGGGACTGAGTCACAGTCACAGTCACAGTCACAGTCACAGTCACTCACTGAGAGTGTGAGTGTGAGTGTGAGTGTGAGTGTGAGTGTGAGGAGCATATATTTCAGGTTGAAACCCGTGCGCACGTGCAAACATGTGTGTTACTGAGGTGAAACCCCCCATGCAACAGCATATGTCACACGTGCCCACATGTGTGTGTGAGTGCGTGTAAGTAAGTAACAAGAGAGACTTTGAGCTGCTAATAAGATTATACTCCTATATATTTGAGAATGACAACATATAGTACTATATAATAGCCTCCAAGTTGGACAATGTATATCAATATATGGTCCATGCATCAAATTAAAGACATACATTTTCAATATTTCAAATCTTTTCAGTGATATGCAATATTATTGCATGATCTTGATCGATTATGTATGGTGGATGCGTTATTTTTGGACCACTTTATGATATTACATGATGGTACGTTTATATATGGATGTAGTTTTGGAGCGATCTCTCCAATGCATTGAATCTTCTATTGTGTGGAGTTTTCACACAGCTAAGTACGTACTACATTTTAGACCATCTAGTGTGGGTCGATTGGATTGTTTGTTCTTCTAACTAGATTCTTATCAATGGGTTGCGTTTGGAGTTTTCGAATGAGTTGATGTAAGTAATCTATGTTCCCATCAAATTTGAATTTTCTAATTCTGTACAGAGTTTTCTATTAATATCTGTACTTAGTTTAGGGTTGTATTTTTGCCCTTTTATACTCCACGAGTATTCATTTTAATTTGGATACTTTGTGTGGAGTGATATAGTCACTACATATGATATAACTAGCTAGGTGAAGACACAAGAGGGGGGGTGAATTGAGTCGACCAATTTTCGCGATTTATGCAGACTGATGTAGAGGGACCAGTGTAAGAACCACTGTTCCCTTCTATGATGATACAAAGGCATAAATAAATTATGTGAAGGATGATGAAGACAACATGTTTTTA
>BSSO01006859.1:0-11534 GCA_030267885.1 Mesembryanthemum crystallinum | reverse complement strand
TAATCTTATCTTAGTATGTAATGTGCCCTGTTTTTGGTGATTAATAATACTTCTCTATTTCACAAAAAAAAAAAAAAAAAAAAAATAAAATTAAATTACACCACTCTATACATATATACTATTATGTTCTGTCACTATATACTTATCATAGGATTAGAACATTTACCAGGTGCTCATGTGTAGAACTATGGATGGAAAATTTGAGCGTGAAAGAATCATCTAATAACACCAATTTCTTCTCCATCATATCAACACAATAAGCATACCAATGATGTTCGTGACAACTAGGGAAGAACACCTGTAACAAAGAGAAACAAATGGTTTAACAAGCCTTTCAACACAAATGTAATCAAATTGAACAAGTATAAATTGAAGACTTACATATTGGCTTTTTTCGAGTGAGCAATGTTGGCTACTAAGTTCGCCAAAGAACAAATTCAATTAATAATCTTCCCTCACCCGATCCATAAAGGTGGTCAAATCAACATCACCAAGTGCTACATCCTACAAATAGATATACGACAATTAGTGGATCATATGAGTTTTTGTGAGCCTCTTTTACAGTTTATGCTTTTGCGTATCAACATAAATCAGGTATGTGCACTGTGCAGTAAGGGAAAAAGAATACCCATAAAGCCGCAATTGAAATACCAACACACCAGCAATAGTATGAAAATCATTCCTCAAAACAAATCAATCAGATCACTCATAGCAACAGTATTTCATTCTCATCTTCCATGCTCTTTTATTGGGCCACTAATTTCTTGAAGTAGAGCAACATCATCAACGCTAACTCTATTTGTACTTTTCAAAATTCATCATGGATAAATTACATCTATATTAATAGACAGGGAGATACAAAGGAATACATTTTTCTTATTCAAAATCATATAAGTGAATGTTTGAAAGTAAAAGACGTCAAACCATGAAGTGAGGATCAACGACTTATCGACCTTTGTCATTATTGGACGACTCGAGTGTTGTCAAGTATGCATACATCTTCACCACCTGTTTAGTTAACAACTCATCAGTATGGTATAAAAAAAAAACAATATCATACATAGCATCTGATTTTCTATTTCAATAAAATTACAATCATATATAATTGCTTACTGGACTTATTATCCATTCTCTATGAGATACAAGGGTCGACGATTCCTTCTTTGTGAGGTAAAACAACTCTGTCGATATAACTACTTCAATATCACCCTCTCTGAATGGGAAAGAAATGAGAAAAGGATAAGTCACCAAACATAGCCCTTGTATATTTATTTAGGATAAGGGGGAGAAAAAAATATATACTAATTGAACTAATCAATTACATTGACACACTAAGAAGCACCAAAATGATGAGGTATTGCAATTGGTTTTACCTTTCAACTTTATTGTCGTCACTAGCCTTGTGTCTTCTACTTCTTTTGATAAAATTCATCAGATTTTGATTTTCATGTACTCTTTTTGGAGCTCTTCTAACCAATCGAATTTCCCTAGAGGTTTCTACTGCTCCATTCATCATCTCACCCTCCTTATTGTCTGGGGTACATTCACGACCTGTTGAATGTTTAGACACAGTCGGATGCTCAGACGCAGTTGGATGTTCAGACGCCATTGGATGTCCAGATGCACTTGGATGTTCATGATAGGAAGGAGCATTGAAATAATTTTTAGAATATCCTTCAAAAAATAGCCGAGGAAATTTAATGGAGACTCCCTTTGTTCCTTCTCCTTTGCCACTTTGTCTTCCTTCTCCTTTGTCGCTTTATCTTCCTTCTTCTTGCAGCCTTCTCCCTTCTAACAATCTTGGCTTTTTCCAGAGTTTCTGGATCTTGCCTAATAGAGTAACACACATCTTCCTTCGACAATTATGAGAACAAACCTTAATCAACACCAATGGACATAGAAAGTTATTGTGTGGTAGTAATCACATATATAATTTGTAACTTACTACTTTGGGAATCATTGGAACGCCAACTTGTACCAAGTTGGATACAGCCATCCGGTCATGTGGATGGTGAATCATCCCGTACATCAATTGATCCACCTTGAATATCTGTTATCACAGCATTAACGTTATCGTTGCACTACAAGAAGTTGATACATATTAAAAATCAAGCATTACACAAGTCACTTAGGCAAAGAAATGGCAAGTACAATATCACTTTAGTCTTATAGTTATCTACTTCATCTTACTAATTGCAGACTTGCATTTCCATATCTACTTCTATATAGATAATCTTTCTGCAAATTAAATTAGTACCAGTTTAATAATAAAATAGAAATATATAAAATGCCATAATCAATGTCCATATCCAACTCTTGTTAAAAAGAAGAAACGGGACAATGGATGATAATCTATAATAGAGAAGAAAAAACAGTTTTTCATATCAAGTGCCATGATTTCAATCGCACCTTTGGGTTGCCGAAGGTCTTTCTTGTCTTGTTAAAGTCTTCTTGGAGGGCTTCCTCCACTTCCCTTTGATTCCACTTTGTTATTCGTGTGTCTTGGTTCCAACCGACGATTGCCTTGCCACAATCTATTCGATCCAAATAATATATCTAAATAATCAGCTAAAAAACTATAATGAAGTTACAGTACTAGGAACACGAGGAACAAAGTGAAAATAAGATTCGACTACAAAGAAAATAATCAACCAATTTCGTAGAGCAACTTTAACGGAAGACAGTAATGTTGCAACTTGCAAGTTCGTTAAATATGCTTCAAAATCACATGACAGAAAACAACATACCTCACTAACCAACAAAAATAGCGTACAACCACCAAACCTGCTGCTATGTCTTTCTCCTTCGGCACATTGAATTTCCTTGACTGCAACCATTTCTCAAGTTTTGACCAACCCGTCCAGTATAAAATTGCCCCAATTGTACTAACGTGGATTGGCCCGAATCTGTAGCACAGTTTTCAATGCCATTGGACTTATATTTGCGCCCATGATTGGGTTCAACAATGTGCCAATCAGATGCAGCAGAAATATCTCTTGAAACCCCTCTGTATACACAAATTTTGAGTCTAAATCAAATAAGACAAGAAATAAGGAACAAATTTAATTTGTATTGATTTGGATGTATGGGTACAATCCTCTGTATAATTAGTTGCAAAGAGCAAATAAATAAATTCTCTGATTTTGTCTCTGAATCTTTAATTTGTTCTTGAAAGAGGGTCTTCGAAGACTTGAATCTCGATCAAGAGTGGTGGAGGAAATGCTTTGGCAGGGTTTTCTACTTTTGATTTCCGCTTCTTTCAATGAATGAGGGAGTCTCGTATTTATAGGGAAATTCTGAACCACCTGTCAGGCTTTATCCCTATAGTGGGCCTTGTAGTCACACACTACGCTAGTTTAGTGACTTGGTAGTCTAATGTACGACCTGGTAATCTTCTTTATAGGTCGATTTAGGTCGGCCCAAGGGTTAAATATAAGCCCGTTTAGTTAATTTTAACTTATAGGCCACAATATTTTTAATGGGGACTATTAGTAAAATTGGGTTAAATAATTTATTTTAACCCAAAATAATTAATTAATTTAATGAGGCATATTAATAAATATTTAATGCCTACAAATTGCCCCCTCGAGACTTAGTCACGCACACGACTTGAAATATTTTAACTTGATGAGGTCTCGACCTTGACTTGACTACCAAAAAGTGTTAACCTCTTGCATTCACCATGTCTTCTAGGTCGAAATTGACTTAATAAGTTAACATGGTAGTGGTTTGCAACTCAGCTTGTCGAGGTCATCTTGTCTTGTCACCCTGTCGAAATTTTGACTTAGTGGGTGAAATGTCATATGACATTGACATTTTAGTTGTGTCACCTTGTCGAGTTTTGACTTGGTGGGTCAACACAATAGTAGTCAACTTCTTTTTTNCTATTTTCTTCATTAGGTGGTTATACCACTAATGTTTAGCTAACCCAATTGAATGTTGACTTAATTGGATTAACAATTGTAGTAGTTATATAATTTAATTTGGGTCTTAACAATTTCAACCCAAAAAATTAAGTTAAGTATCAAGTTTGACCCAATATGACTTCTGTTAAACCTAGAAGTATGACTCCCAATAGGTATTTACCACCACGACCATATTATAAGTGAACCCTCCAAGCATCGTCCCTTAATTTTCTTTCAGCTTGTCTCTAATGAAACTAGTCTAAGTGAGGCCACCACTTAGCTCAACTTCAATAAGTGGATCTAGTCTCAATCCACAAACCCTTATTATTTATGCGTTTCATCCAATAATTTGATGAGACACGTCTCAAACAAGAATTTGCCCTTTTTTTTTTTTGGAGAAATAGGTCTACTTGTTTTATTCATCCACTCGGGGAAAATCAAATCGGGTTACAATCTAACAGGGGATAGCCTGTAAGAGAACTCAAGAACAACTCTATACAACTACTGCCTCTATAGTAACATAGCACTACAAGTATCATCATTGTCTAATATTCTGACACACACATTGTATTTTATCCTGTCCACAATGGTGGTTGGTGTTCTGCATTTATCCCTAAAGATGACATAATTTCTCTCAGCCCAAATCTCAGCTATAGTAGCCATAAAAGCAGTTCTTCTCCATTTCTTTTTTATGTGTTTGCCCCTGCAGTGCTTGATCAGCCATTTGCTTCCCTTTTGATACCCATAGGTCTTCTATTGATACCCAGCCATCTCAGTATTTGCCTCCAGATTTCATCACTTTTAGCACAAGTAAAGAATAGGTGGTTTATTGTTTCCTCAGCTGCACAACACATAGAACATCTATTGGGGAGGCAAAATCCCCTTTTTCTCATAACATCAAGAGTAGGAAGCTTACCCTGAAGGGCCATCCAAGTGCTGATCTTATGTCTAGGGATAGCAGTAGGTTCCCAAACAAGTTTCGAATAGTACCATTGTGAAGCATGTGGTCGCAGTTCATCATATGCAGCTTTCACCTGGTATTGACCCTGTTTGCTGCATTTCTCTATCATCTTCTTTGTAGCTTGTATACCTCCCTTCAGGTCTATAATATGATCCCTAACCTTCAGAAGATTCCTCCAGAACCAAGCATCTGACTGCTTTGGTTTACAGTGCCAAATGTCAGTATATCTCAGGTGATAAGCTTGGGTCCAATTCAGCCAAAGAGAATTACTACTACAATGAACTTTCCAAAGCCATTTTATTATCATTGCCCTGTTCCAGCTCAAAGCTTCCTTAATACCCAGTCCACCTTCATTCTTTGGTCTACACATATGAGACCAACTGATCCAACACATACTTCTTTTACCTGCTTCAATGCTCCAATAAAAATCTCTACAAATCTTTTCAATTTCTTTGATGGTATGCTTGGGAAGGACAAAGACTGCACACCAATATGATTGCATGCCAAACACCACAGAATTCAAGAGTTGAAGTTTGCCAGCATGTGACAATAAGGCATTTGACCAGTGCTGAATCTTGAGTTTGATCTTGTCTACCAGGCTTCTACACATGTTGGTAGTGAGTCTAGAAGCATTAAGGGGAATGCCAAGATATCTGAAAGGGAAGGTGCCCTCTACATAGCCTGTCTCTTGCAAGATTTTCTTCTTCTCTGCAGTTGTGACCCCACCAAAATAAACATTTGTTTTGTGTGGGTTAGGTTTGAGCCGTGAGAGAGCTCCAAACTCCTGAAGCCTTTGAGCAACAGCCTGTAAGGATCTTTTATCTCCTCTTGAAAATATTAATAAATCGTCAACAAAAGAGAGTTGACATAGGTCTAATCTAGAGCAGATAGGATGAGGCTGAAACTGTTTCTCTTTTCTAGCTTTCTTCATGAGTCGTGTGAAATACTCCATCCCTAGAACAAAGAGGTAGGGAGAGATAAGGTCCCCTTGCCTCAATCCTCTAGTGCTCTTGAAATACCCATGTGGTGATCCATTAATGCAGACAGAGAACATTGCACCTTTAACACAATTCATGACCCAACTCACAAAAACTTTAGGAAACCCATAGGCTACCATCTTCTCTAAAGAACCCCATTCTATAGTATCATAAGCCTTTTGGAAATCAACTTTCACCACTGCTCTGGGGGAGACATTAGCTCTGTTGTAGTGCTTGAACAACTCATTAGCCATAGTTATGTTCTTAGCAATGTTTCTATCTTTAACAAAAGTTGTCTGCTCTCCACTTATAACACACCCTAAGACTGATTGGAGTCTATTTGTAAGCAGTTTTGTAATGGACTTATAAATCACACTGCAGCAAGCTATAGGTCGAAACTGAGAGACATTTTGAGGATGAGAAACTTTTGGAATAACTGAGAGGAAAGTGGAGTTAACCTGTTTCAGAAGAGAGCCAGTTTGAAAAAATTCCTTCACAGCTTCACAGAAATCTCCCCCCACAATGTGCCATGCCTTTTAAAGAAAGCTGAAGTATACCCATCTAGCCCCGGAGCCTTGTTGTCTGCAATAGAGAAAAGGGCATCTCTTATCTCTTCATTTGTGAACTCTACTACCAAACTTTCAGCATTACCAGGGTCTAGGCAAGGGCCAACTTCAATGACTGTGTGATCTATTTCATGATCTTCAGAAGTTGAGTTAGAAGCTTTGTAATACTGTATAAAAGCTTCAGGGACCTCTCTCCCCTCCTTTTTATTTCCTTCTTTATCTTCAATCACAACCACTCTATTTCTGGATTGTCTCTCTTTAACTTTAGCATGAAAATAGGAAGACCCCTCATCCTTCAATTGAAGGTCATGTATCTTGGCTCTTTGCTGACGAGCCTCGATCTCAGCAGTCTTCAGAGCATTGTACTTCCTCTTCAACTCTTTCTCTGCAGAGGACAGGGTGGCATTCTTTAGATCTTGACTAAGTTGAATCTGAAGATCAAGCAGATCCTTCTTAGCTTCCTCCACTCTAGAAGAAATATTCATGTAGGTATTTTTATGCAATTGCTTGAGTTTGGGCTTCAAGATCTTAAGTTTCTTCATAAGTCTTCTCATGTGAGATCCTTCAACATTCTCAGACCACACTTCAGCAACAATTTTTTGGAAGTTAGGATCTTCACACCAGAGATTCAGGAATATGAATGGCTTTGGTTCAGGGGCAGAGTTTTCAATAACATGGACCATAACTGGAGAGTGGTCAGAGATCCCTTTGGGGGGGAAGTGAGCAGCTGCTATGATGTTGCTCATGAACCAGTGCTTGTTTCCCATTGCCCTATCCAGCTTACAAAGGACCTTAGAGTCCCCCTGTTGATTATTCTCCCATGTGAAGAAGCAGCCTGTGGATGGCAAGTCACACAAATTATTTTGAAGAACACATGAAGAAAATTATTTTATGGCATTGTAATCTGGATTGGAGGAGCTATCTCTCTCAGTAGAATCCAAGATCACATTATAGTCACCCATAAGGAGCCATGAAGATTGCAGGCTACCATTGATATCACTGATCTCCTTCCAAAGCTCTCTTCTAATATCAATTTCATTTGCTGCATAGACAATAGAAAGGTGAGTGCTGAATTCCTAGTCTTAGATTGAACATAACAGTGTATCATCTGCCTACTGGTGGAGAGAATATTAATATCCACATTATAAGAGTTGTATAGAAGCCATATCCTGCCATTACTGTGAGCACAATAGTTATCATAAACCTGATACTTGTTGAAAGCTTGTTTCCTAATTTTCCCAGCTTTTTTCTCCTTCACTCTTGTTTCTAAGAGGCTAGCCACATCAATATTATTCTTGCTCATATAGTCAGCCACGTCATAATATTTTAGGGGTTCATTGCAACCCCTCGCATTCCATGACATAATCTTCATGTTGGCAGTGAATTAGATGTGTCCCCCAGTGCTTCACTCTTTTCAGTGACAATCTCCTCATGCTTTTCTTCTTCCTCTTCTTCATAACTTAGGTTCAAGAGTAAGAACCTATTAGCACTTTGCATAACACTATGAAATGGTGAAACCCCTTTTGTCTTGGTAACTCCCTGACTGGCTATCCCTTCTGGGACTAATTTTCCTTTACTCCTTGTGACTATATCAGAAGATACTGCAGCTTGTTTTTGAAGTCCTTCCCTGTTGTCTTTGTTGAGAGGCTGAGATTTGCTCTTAACCATAGTAAATTCCTCTTCCTAGGGTACATGTTGCACCACAGAAACATGAGTATTGATGTGAGGGTCAGAGCTCTCCTTCAGAGTAGCTGGGGTCTTCCTCTGTGTTTCCTTCTGCTTATTCCTTCCACTGTGAAGTGAGATGACCCAGTATGTTGCAAGTATGGCAATAGTGAGGGACCCATTCATAGTACACCTCCTGTTTGAGGACCTCACCAAAAGGGGTGATCAGGGGAATTTCAGTTATTAGTTCTTTTGAGACATCTACCTCAACAAGAACTCGGGCATAAGACACTCTGTCTTTATTAGCAGTACAATGATCTGCTGACATAGGGAACCCTAATCTACTAGCCAGCTTGCTCAAACCACTTGCTGACCAATATTGGACATCATGGTTTGGGAAATTAACCCAAACAGGGATCCTTGTGATTGTAGCCTTTTCCACACAGAAATCTGTTGTCCAAGGCTTGAGCAGAAAAGCCTTGTTACCTATCATCCACGGTCCCCCCCTTCAATATCTCATCCCTGTCCTCTGTAGATTGGAATCTAATGTAATACCAACCCTTCTTGTGGTATAGCAGTTGAGGAGAATGCACAGGATTCCAATGCTTAGCAATGAAATCAGTTATAGTAGCCAGTTTAGGAGAACCCCCCACCACAATTCCCACAAGAGAGTTTCTCCAATAGTCAACCTCAACATCATCAATATCAAGTTGAACTGGGTCAATATCAGTATTAGCAGGGACAAAGTGCAATGCTAATCCCTGTTTAGGGTCTCTATTACTGGCAAAAGCCCTTTTCCAATTCTTGTTTTCTATGGCAGTAGGAACCCTAACAAGAATGCTACCCTTCTTCCCATCCATTCTTTCATCCTCACTAACCTCATCAGCCCATGATTTTTCCGATTCGCTTTTAGGGTTTTCAAAATTGTTCATTTCAGGGCAAGATTCGTGATCACTTTTAAAACCCAGATTGATCAAATCAGCATCAAGAACGAGATTAGGGCAAGAATTACCTGCACCAGCGCCCGAATTTATCATAGCCATGACCTCAGAATCCATGAAATCACCCAGCTGCAATGGCGACTTCAATGGCGATTTCTCCATCGTTGTTTCCCTATTCTTCACTGCACTTTGAGTTTCACCATTGTTGTTGTGCTTCACCAGAGAAGATTTCGACGATGAAGGTTTAGCTTGTTTTGGGGGACGACCTCTCTTACCACCTCCTCACATGGCGGAAGCAATGCGTAGGTTAAGCAAATCTCCTTAACCTTCACACTCGAGAGCGAACCGCCTCTAACCGCCTCTTTTACTAAGGTTGAATTTGCCATTATCTTTTCTTCTTTTTCTCGAGAATTCGGCGGCGTACTGATATTAGGTATGAGTTTTAAATCTCCCTTTGATCATGCATTATTTTCATCAATTGATCATATTAGATGAAAAAATTTCTTGATGCATGATCTCTTATCTTTATGGTGTGATAGGCACTTGGACTTTAGCTGTGAGAATCCACCATCTCGAAAAACTTGGAAAGAAAAGGTACGATCTTTCCCCTTTCTTTTCCTTCCGTTTTCTTTCTTCAATTGGGCTTTTAATTTGGGTGCCTTTTTTTTTTTTTTTTTTTGTTTTGAAAGTTTCATGCTAGTCAACAAATAGTATAGGTATTGTTCATGCTATAGATATATGCCACCTGTTGATCATATGAAGTTTAATTCTTTATGTTGCAAGTAGATACTCATACAAGTAGTACTTTTTTTTAACAAAGACAAACCACAATACACACTAAGGGAGGATGTATAGTACATCCAAGCCTCAAAATAAACTAGAGTGTACTAGATGATCTTTTGAATAAAGCAAGAATCTGAGTTACTCCATTTTCTTGGCCTGTAGTACATTAATCTTTGCTTTATCTCCCATTTCATTTGTGTAAACACGACAGCTGCATCTCTCTTTTCTTGTCTGAAAATTCTTCTATTCCTCTCTATCCATATGTGATAGATAGAAGCAGCCACACATGCCCGAGCAGCCTGTCTCTTGGTTTTTCCCCACTGTCTTCTTTTCAGCATCCAATTCTACCAGTGTTCAATCTGTTATGGGATGATAAATCCAGTCCAATCCATCACCCTCTGCATAACTTGTTTTGCCCATGGACAAAAGAAGAGAAGGTGCTGAAGATTTTCATCCTTTTCCTCACATAAGACACAACAGGGATCAACATTAACATTGTAGGCCTACTTTAGCCTATCTTTGGTGAGGATTCTTTGATACATCACCAACCAGAAAATAAATGAGTGTTTAGGCACATTTAGCAATAGGCATTCTATCCCTCTCACCTCTGAGTTTTTTTGTAACCATCAGCTATAGTATATTTCTTCCTCCTAGTGTGCCAATCAGCACTATATAACTCTGTTATGAGATTCATCAATTTCCTTATATACCAGCTACAATCTTGTGGGAGTTTCATGTCCCACACTTCTCTTCCTTTTATATAAACCTCGTCAACCCATTTAACCCATAGGTTATCTTCTTTGAGTGCCAAAGCCCATAGGAGCTTACCAATTGCAGCCTTATTCCAAACTTTACATTCTTTGCAGTTAAGACCCCCATTCTTCTGTGGATTACAAATGAGATCCCAGTTTACAAGTGGAATTTTCCCATGCAGGTCTGAACTACTCCATAGGAAATTCCTACATACTTGCTCTATCTTCTTGATGATGCTTTAAGGAAGAAGAAAAATTGAAGCCCAGTAACTATGAAGTGTTAAGAGGACAGAGTTAATGAGTTGCATCTTTTCACTATAAGAGAGATGCCTAGTGCTCCAAGAGGTGATTCTGGCAGTTATGTTGTCAATCAGCTTCTAACATTCTGTGTTAGTCCATCTAGTTGGGGATAGAGGCATGCCCAAATATTTCATAGGGGATGTTCCAGCAGGGAACCCAGTAATATTCAGAAGCTCTCTCTTTACATTATCATCAACTCCATTTATATATATGTCTGACTTCAACTGATTGGCAGCTAGTCCAAAAACATTAGTGAAGTGATTGAATGCCTGCATGATTCTTCTAACAAAGGGAGGGTGAGCTTTGCAAACTACCATTAACTCATCAGCAAAAGCTGAGATTGATCAACCCAATGTTCTTGCAAAAAAAAAAAAAAAAAAAAAGGATGATACTTGAAATTTGACAGTTTACTTATCAAGCAAAAAGTTCTAGTCAAATATTCCATCATAATCACAAAGAGTAGAGGAGAGATTGGGTCCCCCTGTCTAAGGTCTCTTCCACTGATGCAGGAGCATGGAGAAGAGTTTTAGTTTATTTAGGAGTCTTATAATTTGTTTCCTAATTTAAGTTGGAGTCAATAAAGTAGAGATACTATAGGAGTCTTTTTAGAAATATTATCTTTTTAGAAAGTTTATCTTTTAGGAAGGACAACTTATTCAGGTTTCCTAATTCTAGTTAGTCTAG
>BSSO01006858.1:0-11534 GCA_030267885.1 Mesembryanthemum crystallinum | reverse complement strand
ACATTGTTGGGAAAGGCGGCTGCATTAATGGTCTTGAAGACGGTGGCATTTGATTGAACCAGATGTCGGGGTTGCCGCCGCCAAACGCTAAACCAGAAGGAGGAACAGGACAGCGTCGGTCGCGAATGGGAAGGTGCACACCGCCAAGTTATGCCTTGTTGGCAGTGGACTGGTGGTTGTGGTGGTGGGGGACCGATGGTGGTGGTGGTCTGGTGGATCGGTGGTAGATTGGAAAAAATTGTAATTGTTGGTTTAATAGCTTTTAATGAGTACAGAGTATTAATGATTAGTTAATTGATTATGATGGTTATTTTCCTTTATTTATTTATTTTACTTCAGATTCTATTGATAATTAATGCTTAACCATTGCCCCGTGGGAGTTTTAAAAAATTATAATTGCACTTATTTCTTCATTATATACATGCATAAATTATCTAATTAAATTTACTAATTCCAATTTAGTTAAATTCATGAACCGACAAAATTAGTTGCAGTACATTAATGGTCATAATGACATCGCAATGTGGCTGCCCACGTGTCAAGCCCATAATAGATACTCCCTCCGTTCACTTTTTAAGGTGACGCTTTCCGTTTGGTACATTCACAATTTAAGGTTACACCTTCCCTTGAAAGTATTAAAATACCCTTAGCTTTTTATCTCTCATCAAGGCACTACATATTTCCACTCACTAGTTAAGTAAGGGCAATGTGGTCATTTTCTTCTCTCCTTAAATATTGTGCCCAATAGTGACACCTTAAATAATGAACGAAGGGATTAATAGATTAAATAAACAACTTAACTTTAAACACATTAAGGATCCAGACCTTCCACTGGATCTGGATCTTAATTTATTAGTCCCTGCGGATCTGGACCAAATCTGAATTCAAGCAAAGAATAGTGGGTTGGATCTGGATCCAGGTGAACCCAGATCCGAGCCATTGCCCAAGTCTACACACAAGTATACACCTAGTAAACAAATCAAGCCCAGGTCATCCACAACGCACCCCTTTTTCCATCATTTCTTCATTTTTCATCTTCTTTTGTTTTAATTGATTTTCTGCACACCTAAGGTAAATTAGACCTGATATTCACATTTGGAATTTGGGGAAATACCCAACACCCTAATAATCAATCCTTAACTGAACACCAATTGATTATTCCACTATTGACCTATAAGTCTACAACAATGCAAGAGTTGTCTAGTTGTTCGATATTGTACAGTGACAATTACAGCATCGATAACACAGGGATTGAAATAGCAACCTACATACACATGGGGAAGAACTCCATTACTCTGAGGCCTCAGCAGCCCTTGTTTTACAAGGCTAATTTTCTAATGAGTTTGTTATTCTCTTGGGCGGGCAAGCCAAAGTGAACTCAAAGCACGAAGCCTTGAGAAATAATCATGAATTGCAAGAAGGGCACGAGCTGACTGTCGTGTCGTCAATATCCGGTGCATCTGTTGTAATGTTTGTTGGCGCAGGTTATCAGCCTGGTATAAAGTGAAGTAGATTTACATGCTGGCCGTAAATTGTAACATAATGTGAAGTTACACTATGAACACACCAGAAAAATGACAACGGAAATGGAAACACAGTGAAGTGCGTGCCAAAAACATGCACAAAGGCATAAAGTGCTCACCAAGTAAGATGTTAACTCAAGTATGGCATTGGACTACTTTCCAAACAAATGTAAACGCCAATCCAAGTAGGATGTAAACTCAAGTATGGCATATTATAATTACTTTCAATTGAAACCCCATGTAACTTTGCAAAAAGAAAAATAAATGAAGAGTAAAATATAAAATCCTTAGTCCAACCATACACTAATTACACCCTTCTGATCCTTGAGTATAGGTCTCTATAGGCAAAAGAATTCAAATATCAAGTTACATTACTTTGGATTTGGAAATACGTGGTATATTGCCCGTTGACACAATTTGACAAAGGAAATGAGCCCAAAAACAAGTCTAACCCTTTAGAGATACAAACCTCTGAATGTGCGCTCTATTTGCGAACAGCTGGTTGATTGACATTGGAGGATATTTAAACCGCTTTACCAAGCTGAGAAAAGTGAAATAGTTCAAAGAAGTTACTGCTAGTGATGGGTATGATTCTCCCTCACCATGGCCAGTTGGATAGTCATTTAGCTAATCACAGCTCTCTTCTCCCACAAACTGCTAATGACGTGCCCGATTTTTTCCTTTCTTGCATTCAATCAACCTTAAAAGAGGACAACAAGAATAACCACCACATCTTAAACCCAATAAGAAACACAGATTTCTTTGTTCTAGCAACCAATGCAATCCTTCCTTGATGGAGAATAACCACCACATCTTAAACCCAATAAGAAACACAGATTTCTTTGTTCTAGCAACCAATGCAATCCTTCCTTGATGGAGTAAAGGGAGCAGAATGATGAAGAAAGTTGGCAAGCTTTATATCAACTACCAAGGATTATAGGGAAAATAAAATTGCTGAAGGAAGAACATGGATTGAAAAGTAAGGAAACAACTGTGAAGGAAACAAATGATAATAACAAAGGCAGAGATAATGTGAAGTCGTTGAGGGGGTATGGTGAAGGACTGAATTAAGGTTGATGAGTTCCAAGAGAAGAGTGCAAATTTCTTTCAAGAAGGCTTGCAAGTGGAGCAGGGGTGCAATGAAGAGTTAATTGGCCGTGAACAGACAAATAAAGAATCTAGCAGGACTAAGGCTTTGTTCTCTTCACCTTATTTTTCCTTAATTCAGTTCAGTGCAGTTCAATACGATTGAGGAAAATTACAACCTGGGTGAAAATTCCTTTCTTCTCTCAGAACAAAATACTCTATTTTGGACATTGGAACTTTTGCACTGGCAATAAGTCTAATTCAGAAACTCCTGCAGTTTTGAGGGATGAGAGAAATGGCTCACATAAAAGAAGGGAGAAAATAAAGATGCAAAGACAAGGAAGAAAAGGGGAAGAAGTTGGTTGAGCTTGTAGCGACACAAAATTTGGAGAGCCCCAATGAGGTCAATAGTAGGTTCAATGACAAACTGGAAAGTAATAATGGAGAAGTGAGATGGACACGACACTTGGGGAACATGTTGGGCTTGACATTAGGTGATAAGCAGGATGTTCAAGCTTTGACCAACATTAGGAGCGCATGAATAGCAGCAAGGGCAAAGGTATAAGACTCAGCTTAATGGGGTGGAATTGGAAAAAGAATTGGCGAGAAAGCAGTCAAGATAGGAAGTGAGGAGTTCGAGTTACTTCAATCGGTGGTGGCTTCTATGTTGGTGGAAAGGGAATAACAAGTGACAATGGTGGTGATAGAAGTATCTCTCCAAAAGGTGCCAGCCTTCTAGGCTTGAATGACTGTTTTTTTATGTGTGTACTTTTGATCTATCATATGTATGGGTTTTGTAGTAATTATGGGCGTGTAATATTTCTTCATAGGGGTGTTGTTTTTGTTGGGGCCAAAATGTCAAATGGGTATTTAAAAAATACCCCAATTGCCATATTGGTATTTAAAAATACTCCGGCAACAATAGGTATTTAATATGTCAGTTTTGCGCACTTGAGTCTTAAAAGTGAGATTCCTGTGAAAATCTCCGGCGAATATTTGTTTAAAACAATTATTTCTCCTATAAAATCCACGAATTATTTGTCCTCTTCACTTTAATAACCTTTTGAAGCTACTTTAAATTGAAGAAAATAAGAAAAACATATTTAAGTGCGCAAATCGGTCATTTTAAATGCCCTAATGTCGCCAGAGTTTTTTAAATACCAATGTGGCAATAGGGGTATTTTTTTTAATACCCATTTGGCATTTTGGCCTTTTTGTTGGTGTATTGAGCTTGGAGCTTCTTAAGGCTAAAGGGTGTATCGAGCATTTTTATTCTAATTTTCAATAAAATGACGTAATTGTTGGAAAAAAGAAGGAAAACAAAATTATCATCCCATACAAATAGTTCGACAAACTTGCTCGAGTTAGCACCTACTGGCTACTGAAAAGGAGAAAATTTGTAGTTGAGTGGTTGTCTAGTTCACTCATTAAGCAATATGGGCAGAACCGAAGAATCCTAGAACTCTAAAGGGAAGTACGTGGTGAATAAACCCTTCGAGTTAAAATGACGTAATTATTGGAAAAAGTAAGTGAAACAAAAATATCATGCCATGCAAATAGTTTGACAAACTTACTCCAGTTAGCACCTACTAGTAAGTGGTAAGAGAGAAAATTTGGAGTTGAGTGGTTGTCTAGTTCACTCATTAAGCAATATGGGCAAAACTGAAAAATCCTAGAACTCTAAAGGAAAGTACCTGGCGAATAAACCCTTCAAGAGTTCCAAGTTTCCCCATAGCCATGGCCATTTGCCCCATATAATTAGCAACATTTCCAGATGAACCTGATGAGCCAAGAGAGCCACTGGATAAGGTCTCTGCAAGTGATTGTTGCAGGGCATCCATTCCCTGAGATAATGCATCTTCAGCCTGTTGTGAGGACTGCTGCAAGTTCTGAATGGCAACCACTTGCTGTTCTGTCAAGGGCTCTAGTTGGTTTACGAGAAGCTGCAGGATAGATCAAATTTAGAATCGAGAAACAATGATATCAAACCATTATAAAACAAAATATCAAGTTTTTTAACACAGAAGGTGTACATTCCATATATATGCACAGTGTTGATCAAACAACATAAATTTCTTACAAGATCAAACCGAACTGCCTAACCAATAACTCAGAAGGTGTACATTCCATACATATGCACAGGTTTTGGTGATTCAGACAATCAGCACTGAGTACAAAAACATCCCAGTGCCGAGGCAGGGTCTAGGGAGGTTCAAATGTACGCAACCTTACCTCTAACAAGTAGAGAGGTTGTTTCCGAAAAACCCACAAAAACACGGTCAGCACTGAGTATTTGACATAATAATCTCCATTTCAAACTAATCATATCATAAAATAAGCGACACCATGATAGTTTGACAACCACTCAACCTAGAATATATCTAATACAACCGACATTTAACCAATCACTAGGAGAACATCGATAGCATATATGAACTACAAATACCACCAAGCAAAGTTCCAAATAGAGTTTTCAAGCTCAGCTAAAAATTCTGACTTCTTCCACTTTCTTTTGGAGGCTGTAGGTTATCAGAGAATTCCGAATCCATTGCCGGTGGGTGGGTTCCAGGAGCATCCCTTTGGAGCATTGCTTTTCTCATTTGTCCATTTCTTCTAAGTTTATCATAGATTTTTGGTCCTCAAGCAGAAGAAGGGAGTGGGTGCTGAGATCCACCAAGGCAGACAATGGGAGGTTTTTCTTTATGATGATGCTTTTTGTAGTGGACTAAAAAGCCCGTCAATGTCGCCCAAGGCTGCTCCTGACTAGACTCGCACTTAGAGGGGCTTGAAGATTTCCCAAGAGTGTGCTTGACTTATTCTGTTGGTGGAGGCAGGAGGAAGAGGAAGAGGAACTACATTAGTGAGTTGGAGACCGCAATTGTCATTTTCCACACATCGGAACCTCATCTTTAGGAGACGATCTTTTGTTTTGAGTCTCCCTAAACAAGCAAGCCACATGAGGATTTCGACTTTTGGCGGAGCCAGGCCATGCCATACACCCTTCGCCGCTTCTTTGATAACAGGCTCGGATCTATTTGCTAATTCTGTTCTGATTGATTTTACGGAAAAAGAGCCACTGTTGTTGAGTCTCCACACCAACCTATCCTTTGAATCAAGGGCGGGATGTACTTGCTGGAGGAGATTAAGTAGGACATTTTTTTGCTTTTCCCACGAAAATAAAGTCCTTCTCCAACTGAGACTCCAACACCAATTAAGTCCACCCCAAAAACCAAGAGAATCAATTGTGGCTTGTGGGTTAAGAGACAAGATAAAAAACCTTAGGAACAATGCTTTTAGATTATGTTCGCCAATCCAGGGGTCAAGCCAGAAACGGGTCTGCTCACCACCACCCACGACGATAGTTACACGGAACGCGATTCGCCCGGGATCGTGGGACGGGAACGGGAACGAAATTCGAAGATTTTAAGAATCGGGAACGTATTGGAGTAGGTTCAGTTGGGACGATGGGAACAATGGCACACTAAGGGAATTTATTTTTTCCATACTACATTCAATAAATAAATTGTAGAAAAGTAGAGTATAAAGGAAATGATAATCTAAAAGCTCCAGTTAATTACCTTTCATAAGTACGAAGGATTCTAATTCTGGATAATAATGTTCCCACTTCCCACTAATATGCAGCTTTCCCTATTCCCATGTGCAAAAAGGAAAGCCCGTTTCCTCTCTGCTTTTTCAACCTTCCACTTCCCTAACAAATATAAATATCTCCCACTTCCCCAATAAAATATGCATTTCCTAGGCCCACTTATAAATAATAATGACATGTGACAACTAGTCACAGTAGTCATAAATAAAGACAAGCCAATTCCTCTCTGGCCTTTCAACCGTCAACCATCTTCTTTCTCCAACTCCAATATCTATAGTACTTTGTCTTCTTCTCGAGCTTCTACCTCAAGTTTTCGCCGGAACAAAAGCCAATGAAGCGCCAAGGAGTGAAGGTCCATAGCTTTTGGGGTCGCCAATGTTACAATCTGGGTCGCGTTCCCGAGCGATTCGAGTCGCCTTCGACCCGCGACCCGGGACTATCGTTCCCGGATCAGGAAACGTGGGTCCGACCCGCGTTCCCTACAACTATGCCCACGACCACCTGCACTTCTTTACGAAGGATACCTCTGTTGTTAATAAGAGTACAGCATATGTTTTTCCATACCCCTCCATATCTCGGCTTGGGAAGTTCATCGAAGGAGATAAACTTTCCAAGAGAGAATTTTTCTGAGATCAAAGCTTTCCATAAACCCGATTCCTCTGAATTAAGACTCCAGAACCATTTGCTAAGAAGAGCCAAATTTAAGTCTTTAATGGAACCAACTCCTAAGCCACCCAAGTTCTTTGGCTTTTCGATCGTCTTCCAATCGACTAGACAAATTGCTCTGCCCTCTTGACTGTTTCCAGCCCAAAAAAAATTGCGTTGGAGCTGGACTATTTTCTCGGCTACTCTGGTTGGAATGGGGAAAAACGAGAGATAATACACAGGCAGATTGCTTAGCGAAGCTTTTATGAGAGTAAGACGCCCACCCATGGACAAGAGCTTTCCTTTCCATATAGCAAGTTTTTCCTCCAGTCTGTCCAGCAAAAGGCTTCCAAAACTCCATAATTTGAGATTTGGCTCCGAGGGGCATGGCCAAATATTGAATGGGAAGGGAGGCAGACTTGCAATGAAGATCTCTTGCTAATTCCTCAACCCAGTTGCTGTTCATATTAAGGCCAATGAGTGAACATTTATGAAAGTTTATTTTCAAACCCGAAGCTAGTTGGAACGAGATAAGGATCATTTTCACCACGTCTAAGAACTACTCTTCAGCAGGGCAAAAAATGATGGTATCGTCCGCAAATTGAAGATGAGTGAATGAATGACCATTGGAAGATACATTGATACCGCGGAGAAAATTGAGGTCCACTGCTTTCATTAGTAGATAGTTCAATACTTCCACCGCTATGTTGAAGAGGAAAGGCGAGAGCAGGTCACCTTGGCGTAGACCCCTTTCCATTTTAAAAGGTTGCGTGGGAGAGCCATTGACAAGAATAGACACTGCTGCTGTACTGAGGCAGCGAGCAATCCATTCACGCCATTGAGGTGGAAAATTCATGTTCTCTAAAACACGATCAACGAAAGACCATGAAACGGAAACAAAGGCCTTATGGTAATCCAGCTTCCAAATACATGCACTCACTTTGTTTCTTTTGCATGACTCAATGATCTCATTCGCCATTAAAACCCCATCAAGAATCTGCCTGCCACTAATGAAGGCTGTTTGTGTGTTACTCACAATGGAGTCCATGACCATCTTCAAACTGTTGGAGAAGAGTTTGGCAATGATTTTAAACATTGAGCCTATCATGCTAATTGGGTGAAACTCCTTCAACTCAACAGGGGACTCAACTTTTTGGATAAGGCTAATGAAGGCGATGTTCATGTTGCTCAGGAATTGACCTGTCAACCAGAATGATCAACGAACTGGATTATATCCGCCTTTATAGTATTCCGGGAACTTTTTATGAAGTTGAAATTATAGCCGTCGGGACCGGGAGCTTTTGAGCCATCGCAATGCCACACCGCACTCTTTATTTCTTCTTCACTGAATCGCTGAATTAAATTATCAGCTTGTTCTTGTGAGATTTGTTTCAAGCCAATATTGTCAAAAAATGGCCTATGATCATACTCCTCTCTGAAAATTGTTTTGAAGTAGTTCACCACTTCATTTCGGATTTCCTGGGGATGTGAAGTGTCTTGGCCGTTAACTAAGAGCTTTGTTATCCCATTCTTGTGTGCCCTGTTCGAAGCAATGGCATGGAAATAGCATGTGTTTTTATCCCCAACCTTAATCCATTTGGTTCGTGCTAGCTGTATAAGGAGAACTCTTTGCTTGTGAAGGGCAAGGCTCCTATCACATGAGGTGGTGATCCAATGGGTTTGAAAGGTTATTCATCGGCACCTAGTTGCTGGTCTTCTCCTACCATTAGAGATGTATCTATTAAGCGTACTCGAGATGATAAGGAAGTTTAAGAATGGGAAGCATTAATTCATCAATTCGGATCTAAACTTTTGAGTCCTTGTGCAACACCTTAGCTTCCATAGTGGTGCTATCAAAGAACTACTCTTTGGGCCAAGTAGTGACCTACAAGCCATCACAGCCTTTCAACATGTTTTGTCCTCACTAGCATGCCTTTGAGAAACTTCAAAAGAGGTTACTCATCCCAGTACTACTTCAAGCCAAGCACGCTTAATGATGTTGTTTCTTAGGTTTGAGCTCCTTAAAAAGAAGATGCACTTTGATAATATGAGTAGCACCTCCAAAATATTTAAGCTCTCTCTACCATTAAATCGTTTGGGTATTACACCTTGTGGGCATGATGTTTCGGTGCATGCCTCTCCAAAGGTGTGCTCAACAAGGGGGCAAAATAAATGGGTCAAGGAGCTCAAGAATTTTGTCATATGATAAACATACTAGGGGTCTGCAAAACTGGTTTCAGTCAACCATTTCCCATTTCGGTTTAACTTTTCGATTCACGAATACCCCAATCTTAACCCAAAAAAATATTTCGGTTAACCGATATTTTCGATTCGGTTTGGGTAACAGTATTTTTTTTTGGCTGTGTTTAAGAACTAAACTTAATTAGATATAACATTCTGACAAGTCCAAATCAAGGAACATGAGCCAAAACTGATAGTAAACATAAAAGAACATTTCACATTAGAAATAGTTCCAACATGCACTAAAAGAGTCATCTAAAAGTTACTGAAAATAAAAGTTGAGCAAATAATTGAAAATAATCTTCATCTCAATCTGAATATTTCCTTAAAATAAAGACAGAAAGTACAAAATGCATGTTTTCAGTTTGGTTTGGGATTCTAGTTATGTTTCGGTTTTTTGACATTTCGGTTCAGTTTTTAAAATTTTGAAAACCATACCCTAGTTTTTCGGTTCAGTTACCCCATTATTTCAATTTGGTTTTTTCAATTTTTCTGGACATCCCTACAAGATACTAGTCGTAGGAAGTGGGGTCATGACCAATATGAAGAAACCTAGTTTGAATGTTGATGGCTTGGGGCATAGGAGGACTATGACTTTTTAAAGGAGGTGTTTTCCAGAGACGAAGATGGATCTTGCCTCTTTTTTACATTAAGAGTTTCTAGAAATCTTTTGGGCCATCTCACCCTCACCTTATCCTCTGTTCTCCCTTGCCAACTTTATTTAGAAGTCTAAGACTCCCCTGAAGGTCCGTGCCTTTGTGTGGACCTTGGTGCAAGAAAAGTTGAAAACTAATGATGTGGTTCAGCGTAGGAGGCCTGGTTGGGCTCTAGGCTCTCTCTCCTAATATTTGGGTGCTTTTTCGGCGAGCTAGTGAGACTTGTGTGCACCTCTTTTTGCATTGTGACTTTGCGAGCAACATTTGGAGAAGCCTCTTTAGTGTGAGGGGGGTTGTCTGGTTAGTCCTAACATGATGGTTCAGTTCTTACAGGTTGGTATGTCGGGTTAGGGAGGGATAAAGAGAACAACGTGTTGTGACAGTGTGCTCTCACGGCTTCCTTGTGGTGTATTTGGTGGAGCATAAATCCCCAATTACTTTCCGGGATTTCCAGTTTGGGGTCGTGTACTGTAACTAGCATCTTTGTGGGCCAAGGTGGCCACGTATTTTAAGGGGGTAATCCTAACAGATTTGCAACGGCCTTTGGGGGGATTTGTAATCATAGGCTCTTTTGTACTTAGATTTCTTGAGGACTCCTTAGCCTCTTAGGTTGTAATTTTCTTATTTACAATCCGTAATAAAAACTTCTCTTATCTACNAAAAAAAAAAAAAAAAAAAAAAAAAAAGAAAAGAAAAGAAAAGGAATCTTTAAGCTATTTTGCCTTCTCAAGGTGCCTCAGCAAGTATCCTTTTGGGATACTAGATTTGCATATAGGACGCAAGTCATCCTTTTGGGGTCCTTTTTGCCGTTGTTTGCTTGGAAGTGAGTAATAAAGGTAGTTAATGTGTAGTCACAATCATGAATGAGTTTTCTTTCTAAAGAAGCCAAGCAGTTTGGCATGGCTTTGCTTTTTTAGGTGGATTGTAACTTTGTAAGTGGCAATTTTACTTTTATTCAGAAAAAAAGTGAAAAGATAAACTTTCAAGTGACATTGCTTTCAAGACGACATTTGATGATTCGATTTGATAGTGTGATCTTAGGGTTCTACCTTTAGATTATGCACAATTTACTTGGTCAATACGAGGTCGTCGCATAGTTTCGTCCAGCTTGATTGATTTTATCTCACAAATGACTGAATGAGGTTAAGCACGGGTTCCCTCACCTGGTGCAAAAGGTGCTTCAGAACCTTGTACATATCACCTCGCCATTTCTCTTTATTCTAGCTTGTTCAATAAGGGCCCACACCTCTCAAGTTCGAGAATATGTGTACTTTGCATAAAGAATTTGGGAAATGGTAGACAAACGGTAGGATGAATGTTTGGTCAAAGGTTTTTGCTTTATGCAAGAATTGGAATCTGTTAAGAGAGGAACTTTGGTGTGGAGTAAGGAGGCTTCTGGAAGTCACCATACAGAAGAATGCATTGCTGAAAGTGATTTCTTTGCTGCAGCAGCAAGTTAGTAGTGAGGAAGTGGTAAAGAGTTGGAACAACAGAACATGGAGCTCAAAAATAAAGGTGGTGATCCTGCGAGAAAAGCATAATCATCGAAAAAATGAAGCTATAATGGACCACACTGCTCTAGGTTTTTCATTGACACAGCTAATGAAAGGTTGAGGTGTCTTTTTTTATATATATAAGAAGTTGGAGGAGAACTAGGTAAAGGTGGTGAAAAATATGAGAGGTTTGAGCTTATTAAAGGAAGCTGTTTCTCATTAATGATTTGGAGAGGCCTAGCATTAAAGGTCCTATATCATTATATGGGACTGATTACTTCAC
>BSSO01006857.1:0-11534 GCA_030267885.1 Mesembryanthemum crystallinum | reverse complement strand
ATATTTATAATAATTTGTGGCACTCAAGACACTTTGGATTTATTGAAGGCAAGGCGTTTCCAGGAAACTTTCTTAAAAATAGTAATTTCCCCCTTCGATACAGACGGCTTGGGGAAAGTCTATTCCCAGGATACAATGCCTTCTCTATAGAACCAAAAAGTAGAACCAAAAAGTAGAACCAAAAAGCCTGCACAACTTTTTGATTGTTGATCAAGAACACAATACTCTTGTGAATTTTGTGCGTGATAGTGTTTATGGAAATACACTTTTTTTTTCACTTTTCAAAATGTCCTAATTGGTGGTCTATTTATAGATAGTGAAACAACACTAATGAACCATTGTATTGTTTCATGAAGAGGTATGTAACCTTTCACTTATTTCTATGCCTCAAGCAACACACCTTTTCACCGTTAACCATTGTGTTGGTTGGGAAAAGAACTCATGCCTCTTCACTTGAAAAGTCACATAACTTTTGAGTTTTAACCCATTTGTGGCCCAAAATCCACCTAAGAAATATTAGTGTAATTTCCATGTGATTTTAATTAAAACAACAAATAAAATAAATTTACTTAAAAGAATAAAATATCAAAAAATAATATTTATTATTATTTGAAAATGTTAAAATATTTTTATACATAAAAATACACGACAACCACCTCTAAGTGGTCGGCCACCCCCATGGCCAACCTAGGCCACCGAACTCCAAGGGAAGGGGAGAGAGAAGTTCTAGAGAGTAAGAGAGATTACCTAGAGAGAGAGTTTCAGGAGATTGTAAAGGGGTGAATGAACCCCATGGATTCCTTATATAGGCATTGGGGTTGATTAGGGCTCATTAGTTGACCTAAGCCCAATCCTAAAAACCCACACTCTCTAGTCCAATACTCTTCTCTAAGCTAATCAGGTTTTAAAGCCCAATTTAATTAGAACAAATATTAAGGCCATTTAATCCAATAAAACAATTAAATTTCTGATTAAATCATTTCAAATAATAAACGATATAATTCTCAAGTTTTTTTAAGGAATTAATTATAAGAATTTAATATTTATTATTAAATCTCATAATTCAAATAAGTCAAATAATTTAAATAAAATCCTTAAAGGAGAATTATCGTATAATTGAATGATAATATTTTTAAATAATCATTTGAAATAATAATAAATAATATAGAAATATTTGGGGTATCACAAATATCTTTCGAGATATTCGTGTTTGATGCCTCCATGGTTTACATATTCCTAAAATATGGTGGCGACTTCTTTACATTGCAAGAACAATTGAACCAAAACGTGATAAATAAGGCTGTGACGTCACAAAATGAAAACCAATCGAGACAAACAAGAACAAACATGAGAGCCCGCGGTACGGCCCGTGGACGCCCGCTCCACCAGCATGGGAGGCCAAGGTCTCGGGGGTCCTACAACAGAGAGATTGAGGATAGAAACGATCTCACAAGGCATCCTTATATCTAGTTCAGTTAAACCCTTCTTGGGCTTAAAGTCCATCCTTAACTTCATTCCACCAATTATTGTCCTCTTCCTTGCGTTAATAGGCAGCTGTCTCAACCTTCTGGTTCTCAGCTCGACCAGTGACAACGAAAAGTTCCTCAAATTCCTTAGCCCAGTTCTCTAGTTGAGTAGGGTCAGCATCTCTAGAGAAGGGAGATGGTTTCAAGGCATCAAAGTCTTTGAAAAGATGGGCTTGCACATTCTGTGTGTTGTTTTGGTTCTGTTGATTTTGAACAGAGGTCTTCTTGAAGGTAGCGACGATTTCTTCTAGACAATTAAGACGTGCGAGAGACATCGCGTAAAGAGGAGGTGAAAAGGGGATTTCTTGGTTCCTTCAGAACACATGGTGTTTCCACCATTAGGGCTAGCAGTGAACGACTCTAACCTCAAAATCATGCTATAAAGCGTTCGTAAAAGTCATGCTCTCATACGTTTATAAGTGTCAAAGAAGAATCTAATTTAGCCATTTTGAAGTCATTCATGCATTTTAAGCATTAACAAATCATTGCCATGGAAGGAGATCATATATTAGAAGCATTTAAATATCTATTGGCCATGTGAAGGCAATCATGCATGTGAAGCATGGATCATAATCTCATAACGGTTCCGTACCCAACCTTATAACGGTTCTGACCGTTATATAGGCTACTGTTATTGAAAGAGGAAAGTTATAAGAGATGGACGTCTTATAACGGTCATCCATAAACAATGTTATTGTAGGTCGGATTATATAATAGTGAACCGCTATAAGAGACTAATTAACCGTTATAAGAGATGGATCTCTTATATCGGTTGCATAAAATCACCGCTATAGTTGTCCTTTTTAAAAAAAAAAAATCACTATATAACGGTTTGGAGGGTTTTATTTTATTTTTAAATATATGCGCGCGATGTACCTGGTACCTGCATATACACCAACTCAATTTTTTTCAAATAATAAAACATGCTAGAAAATGTTGAACCTTCTTAAAATTAATTGTAGCAATTATATTTAAAATAAATCCATCATTCAACAATCACCTCCCTACAATTCAACAAACACCAAAATTCACCATAATTACAATCTTCCAACCCACCTAAACCACCCTTCTAGAAGTTGAAGAAGTACCAACATTTTTCAACACAACTATCCACCATATCTACTAAATATAAATCCAACCAAAAGCTAATTAAACATTCAAATTGACATCTTGTGACCACTCACTTCTTAATATCCACCGTGGAGAAGGAAGCACACATGGAGTACTCGATATAATACTGCAAAAGAAGATGTAATGCAGTCAGACGCCAAATTCAAACATAACCTTGTAAAAATATATCAATCTAACCAAGAACACAACCATTCATATTTCTGCCGAGGGCACTTAAATACCAATTTATATACAAAAATAAAAGGTAATTTTCAAACACAATTACAATATATTGATGATCATGTTCTCTTGAGGTTGGCATAAGTTGGTATGAATTATTACCTTATAGAGCTTAATATGTTTCTTCGTGCATATATCTTTGCGATTGCCTTGCCTACATCCAAATGATTAGCCCGCTTTTGATTTGCATGCTTTTCAAATAATTAATCACAAAAGTATAAGGAGACTTGCTAAAGTTTTCAGAATATAAAAATATCTATGTATGTGTATCTGTGATGTCTAAAAGGTTTTAACAAAACAAGAAAGAGAATTTTTTTCAAAATTTAAATAAAATAAACCACGCAGCAAAACATACTATCTCAAAATTTTCTGAATCTATCCTGTTAACCTCTCTAAGTACTCAACCTCTTTGGGGTTAAAACACTGCCAGTGAAACTGAAACTTGAGCAAAATCTGGCGGCTGCACCATGGAGAACCAAACCGAACCAAACACTACAAATCAAGAGAATATAGGGAGAATTTGGTACAGTAACAACATTACAACACAATCAAAATTCATTTGCCAGCTAAAAATGAAATCCAAGAACAGCACAACAATAAAAAAAAATCATATAATTATAAGTTGCCAGATCACTATTCCATTCTTTATGAAGGCCTTAAATAAAACAAATTGTAAATAGCAGAATATAAAACTTTGACAATGAAAAGAATACCACCCACCAGTTCATAAGTTGGAAAAGGAGAGGGGGGTGGGTACTTCTTATAAGACTTCAGAAAAAAATTGACAAGAACGTCATAAATAAACATTATGCTAGCACACAAATACTATAAGACAGTACTGGTGCATATTCTTCACTTTGCAAGGAAAGGAAAATGAATGTAGTGCTAAACAAAGACCAAAGCGGCGAACTGGCAGAGTGACTAAAAATGTTGTTGTGATGACCCAGACTAATTAATTAATCACTGCATCACCGAAGAGTACCCGAGACATCAAATAATGGGAATTAGTTAAAAACTACCCTCATAGAGACAGACGGTATAAGTGGAGATCCTTTTAGATGGTAATGGCTCTTAAACCTGAGAGGCTCTCCCCGCAAGCGCATTATACACATTTGGAAACAGTTGCAACCGCATGCTATTTTCAGAGTGTATAATCAGATTGATCAGTATCTATCAGGCTAGTATATACATCAACACAGTTTTACTTATATTGGGAACATAGAATTATGGATACCACAGACAAGAATTTGTGAAAATTAACCGAACTGTCAGATGACAAATCTCTGCATATTGAACAATAGCAATGCTAATACGAGATACCATCACCATCAATTTGCACTTTTATTAAGAGAAATTGCCAAAGCCTGAAAATGCGGCTAAATCATAGCTAGAAGCAGTCACAAAAACAGCAGCAACAATAGCAAATAGGGAAACCCTTAACTCCAACTAGTAGAAAATAGGACAATATAGAACATTATAGATCACATACTCATAGAAACCCAGAAAATAAGACAATGTAGAACAATATGGAACAGCAGAGAGAGAGTAACGTATAATGAACACAAGGATTAATATGTACCCAAGCCACATAAAAACGACCCAAAGACAAAGTCTCAATATCTAAACCCACGACATCACCCCACGTAGCCCCAATTGCCTTAATTTTTTCACAATTCCAAGCATGAACTGGCAACCCAAACATAAGTAACCATTTAAATTTAGCATAAGCACCAAATAATGAAGGCAACCACTAGAATGCCAACATAATTCACATTATTTTTGCAGCAATTCAGATACACTAGCAAACAAAGGAAAGGGACAGAAGGACGATTCACTAGTGATTCACTAATTGTCACAGTAGCAATTCCCAATTCACTTCATAACCACCCATCAATCAACTACAAAAAAACTATTAAAGGTACATAGAGGTAAATGCTAAGAGGATAAGAGTTGGACGCAAGAAAGCGAATAAAAAAAACTAAAAGTCACTTATGAATTACCTAATATAAATAGCAACAAGAGAAGCACCTAACTCGTCTTGGCATAAAATGGGTTTTCTATAGTCTTATTCACTGCCAATACACTCTTTGCAAAGGGTTTTCTATAGTCTTTGCAATTATTGGTGATAATGTGCACTCCACTATGCACAGATGCAACATCCACAACAATAGGCTTAATTGGAGAACATAAGCAGCCACTAACTAGATAATCAAGAGCACAAGCAGTGAAAATGTCTTATAACAATGAAAACCCTAACTCCTACTAGCAGAAACTAGTATAGGACAGTATAGATCACATCTTCATAGAATTGCAACTCAAGGCCATCAAGAAATTCATACATAAGCAACAAATTCGAAATCAACTAGCCCTAATTCGAAAGTTTTGGCAAAACCCAAATGAATAAAAGGAAATAGGGCGAGAGAACATTACAATTGCAAGATGGAGCAGGATGTAAGCAGGACGACGGCGGGGATATCAGCGAACGTCACTGGGATGTCACCCATAAGGCAATAGCTTCGTGGCTTCAGTCGAACCCCAAAATTTGGGGTAAATTTTTGCGTCAATCGGTGGAACGAACTGGAATTTGAGGTATATTTCGGGCTCAATTGATAGAAACAACTGAGATTTGGTTGAGATATGGAGCTTGAATGCGAATGGGATCTGAGAGAGGAAGCTTGAGGGAGGTTTTGAGCGACAGATGAACTGAGGTAGACTTGACAACTGAAGAAGAAAGCAAACTCTGAGAAAGTAATTGATTAATTATACGCTCAAAAGAACAAGAAAAATAAAAGGCTATTATAATGGTTGGAACGGAACTGTTATAATACCCTTTTCAATAACACACTATTTGCCAGCCGTTATAATTGTACACCGTCTTAAAACAGGTATATATTGAACCGTTATAAATTAGTTTTAATTTTAAAACAAAAAAATAAAATAAAAGAACCCTATTATAACATTCTTAGACGGAACCGTTATAGATGTAGTGTTATAAAAGCCAGATTTTGGCGTAGTGGCATGTCTTAGCTCAACGGCCCACACCAAACAAAATCAAGTACCATCACGCGGCAAACACGATGCACAACTATTAAGGGTGTGGCATACCATCCCGAAAAGTAATCATGTAGTAGAGAATTAAGATAATTGTTCATGAAATCTAGAGAAAGAAGCTATCACCCCTACGAGAAGTCGCGCTCTGGAATCAAAGTTGGAAATCAATGCCCCTCACGAGTCCTCGCCCAACTCGGGCCATCACCTCTATGGGAATTCGCGCCCTGGAAGCATGGAGAAGAGCAGGAGAGACGTCTACTGACGCTCCTACCACTAGGGGACTCTTGCCTTCTTGACATCGCATAGAAGCATGTACAGCTTGGCTGGAATCTAGGTGTGCGACGGCATCTGGGGTCAGTGCTCCTATATAGATCACGCTCCCACCTCATGAGGTGTATCTTCAGGTAATGAACATCCAAGAACCATCCATCACTATCAGCATAGCGCGCCCAGTTAGGCTCACTGCGAATCCTCAACCCGCGAACTCTTCCTTAACCTTGTCCCACGGGTGTTCGTATGGAAGGGATGAAATGATGTAGTGGACTATGAAAGAGTCATGCATATACACCCCATCATGGTGATGGCCAAAGTTATAAGCCTCATCACGCATGCTATCCAAATAAGAAGCAGTGCACTCTCGACGTAACAAGGCTCTATAGTTCAGGTAAGGACCTCTACGGTTAATGAATAGCTGGGTATTCATATGGAAGCTTTCTCGGCTAGGAGAAGGACTGGCTATAACACGCCTACGAGGGTTTTCAATAACCTCATGAGCAAAGGAACGCATGGCTTTGGTGAATTCCTCCACTATGGGTAAACCTTCTTCATTAGAGCTTTGGGTAGTTATGTGTTCTCATGAACTCTATAACGTCATCCTCAAGTTGGGAAGGAGTGGTCTCATCACTGGCTAAAGGAGATGAGGGTCGACTCAAGGGAGGACCATATGGGTCTTGCTGGTACTCATTGGCTAGGTTTTAGATATTATGCTCAAGGTGAAATGAGATCTTAACTCCCTCAAAAGTCTCATTGGCTGGCTCGGGTTCAACTTGGGCGTTAGGAGCAGACTTGGACTCAGATGGCTCAGGGGAAGGAGTGCGGGTCTTAGGAGAGTAAGAAGGTAATGAAGGGGCATCCTTAGGCTTTGGATCCTCTTCTTCAGGATCCTCAGACGCATTTTCCACTATGGGTTCCTTCAAAGCTTCTATTACTGGCTCATTCACCCCTATAAATACGTCCTTTCCCTTTCATTCCAAAGGGTGGACAATTAAGAGCTCAAATTAGAAGATTAGAAACAATTAGAGGGTTCTTAACACTAGAACCACCTTTTTGAGGAAAATTCACACCAAGAGAGGTCCTCTTTAGCACCACAAAAACCACATCCAAACCTCCACCACAAACCAAACTTCCTCTCAAATACTCACAAAAACTCCTAAACCACCATCAAATTGGGGTCTTAATCTTCGGGAATCTCACATACGGAGGTTCCGATCCAAGGTAGTCATTGGAGGGCAATCATCAAGGGTTACTTCTTTCATATTTTCATAATCTTTGATTGATTTTTGTGTGTTTGTTCATGTGAAATTAATCAATCTCATACGAATTGAATTTCATGTTTACTCGGCTAAACCTCACCTAAAACAAAAGCATGCTCCCTTAGTTTTATCACTTTTACAATGCATGTAAAATACTAATAAAACTCTAGCTTTAATTGGTGCACTAATCAATCGTGATTTTAATCCATCAATTATCCCCATGAGTTCACCTCTTAGATGGGTTGATTCATCCAATCAAACTCGTCCATAAGGGTGTAAAAGTGGCCACCTTTATGAATTTTCGTGTGAATAAATGTGTGACAACAAACATAGCGAATGTAGTCAAAGGGCTAAAACGTTGCATGCTTGTCATATGAAATAAACCACAAAATTTTCTTTCGATCCATTTGAATAGATTTTACATTTCCGAACCCAAGTCTCCTTTTGGGCAGCATGAAGTCACGCCCTATAGCGGGAATAAGGCGCAATTTGGCTCGATCAGGGTATCTCTCTATATATTCGTATTCAATGCCTCCACGGTTTTCATATTCCTAAAATATGGTGGTGACTTCGTTACCTTGCAAAAATAAAACAAAACATGATAACACAAGGTCACGACAACCCCAATAAAACATGAGAGCACCAAACACCAAAGAGCTCGCCGCGCATGCAAGAATGCGAGGGTGGATCCCGGGTCCAACAGATTGGCGACTCTGCTGGGGAGACTTATGTGAGAGAATGTGTCTTTGGAAACTTGGTTCGAAACATTTTTTTCCATTTATTTAACATGGTATTTTGCCCGTTGCATTGGATACATGCATACATACATATTACATGTGTCTCGCGTGATGTCCTCAGGGCTATTACCAGAATTTCACCCCCGGGTTTGTATCATGTGCCTTTGGACAATAAGCATCCATACGATGTTAAGGACCAGCACGCGTATGTACATTCCCAACCCACGATACCTTCCTTACCATCCATGATGGCAAGATAACGATATCCCTTCCCGCTACGCACACACACATGATTTGCTTGGGAAATCGACGCGTGGGAAAGTCTTTCACCCTCGAGCCAAAGCCAATCGAGTCGAACTAGAACCTCTACTTAGGCGTAACTAAAGTATCATGGTCCATCCGCATTTATTTTGTATGCTTGTGTGTTACTTGGCTAACTCACTAATTTAGAAACCGTTTAGGACCAGTTCTCTCTCTAGGGGCACGGTTTTGAGTCTCCTTTTTTCAAAACGGGCCGATGACACTAACCACCTTGTAAATCAAACGATCGCTATGTGCTTTACCCCACACAAAAAGAAAAAAAAAGAATAAGAGTCTTACATCCACGAAAAAGAGCCTTGCATCAACAAAAGCGTCTTCTATTCAAAAATAAGAGTCTTACATCCACAAAAAAGAGTCTGGCATCTTTGAAAGCATATTCCATTAACAAATAAGACTCTCACATCCACCAAAAAGAGCCTTGCATCCTCAAAAGCCTCTTCCATTCACAAATAAGAGTCTTACGTCCACAAAATGAGTCTTGCATCCCCAAAAGCATCTTCCATTCATGAATAAGAGTCTTACGTCCATAAAAAAAGAGTCTTGCATCTACAAAAGTGTCATCCATTGAGGTCGACATCGATGGTTCCCTTTTTGGATCCTGTCATTATCATTTTGAATTGGGTTTGGTCGCCCAATAGATGGGTTGTAATAACTAGACAATCATCTACTATCATTTAGACAACTCGAGATAGTTAATATTAATGATGTATTTTGTATTATGTTCTTATTTACTTTCCGCTTCGCACTTGACCTTCGGGTTGAGTGTGGCGGTAACGCCCCGGGATTTCTCGTAATTCGTTTTTATCGCGTCATGAAAATGACGTGTCTTGGCTCGGGAAAATTACAAGGAATTTCAGGGTGTTACATATGGTATCAGAGCCTAGGTTAAAAAGGAACCTAGGTAATAAAAATGAAATAAAAACATTAGGAATTGAATTGATTGGGTAAAATTGATTAAGTATAGAGCAAGCCATGAGTGTTGTGTTTGTCTTAGCTTAAGATTTACCTTAAAGTCACAGTGATGTAATTTCAATTGTTGTTATTGCTTTCTAGACGCCGAGTACTTGGCAAAATGCGCGTATGCACGCGGTCCTTGTCCTAGGAGGCATGATTCCACTTCCTATCCCTATCCAGCGGCTGAGCGATCCAGAGATCGAGCCAGAGGAAGACCCTGAGATGGATTCCTCCGAGGACTCTTCTAAGACTAGTTACACGCTGACTCCTCGAGTTCCAGTGTAGCGCATACATGGTAGCAAGTCAGGCGACTTCTCCTACGGTGGTTGTGGACGTGATGGCACCACCAGCTCCTCGTATCCGCATGCTGTCGTCGGATACTGTGTCTTCATATGTCTGTCGTTCTTATGGTGATCTTCGTCTTTATGCGCATCACGGGAATACGAATACTCACGAGGCTTTCACTATCCAGCGTATTCTCCAGGGATTACCCGATTGTGCACCTTGGCGTAGTGTCAAGGATCATTACGTTGATCTTGTGGTGGATGGCTCCCCGAATATAGACAAGTACACTAATGATGAGGGAATATGGTTCTTGTTTGCTGAGCATGTACTATGTGAGCTTAGGATAGCTGAGTATCATTGGCATGTTCGCCTGGATGTTGCGTGAGCTGTTGATGGTAAGAGTCCGTGCCCTAGGCACCACCGTATGTCTGCTAATGGCGAGCGCCCGAAGAGAGCCAGGGGTCATGATGCCCCACCCTCCTCTCTCTTTCCAGGTGGGAGGAGGGATTTCTAGTTTTCGATTTAAGATGTGTTTTTGTGAGACGTAGCGCTCAGTTTGTAGTATATATGACAGCGTACATCATCTTTTGGCTATGTTAGCCCCTAGCGCTATCTGTTTTTGCTGTACGAGTCTAGGAGGCTTTAGATATGTTTTTTTTTTTATTACCCTTACCATTTTTTATTTTTTATTTTTTTGTCGTGTTAGGGTAATTGTATAATTCTTTTGTGCATATGTGTATATGCAAAACTATGACGATATAAAGATGGTGGTCATCCACTAGTTATGATATGGTATGTTTATTTCAATTTTAACTATGATTGTCGGTGGTATACGTTATAATTACGTATGGTTTGAACATGATTGTGTTTACTTGCTTGTTGGTGATACTATATTGATTATACTCCGTGCGATGACACGTTGAGTGGTGATTATATGAGATTTTACAAGAGCATGATTAATGTGTATAGGGTGAATGATGTGATAATTGAATGGGTTGTTGTGTACGTTCTGGTGTATACAATTGTATCCTAAACTTTTGTCTGGTTATTGATGAACTGTTACCACCGAACTCCATGGAATGACCTTCATATACTCGATGTTTAGGACTTGGTTGTTATAGATAGAAATGGTGGATTCACCATGTTTCCAAAGTTTATAGGTCGAACGTATTCGTCATGGCTCAAGGTAACAGAATCACACGTTTTGAAGACCTTGTTGAGAAACTAGGATTGAGACCTAGTATTACGCGTGGCTCGGATATAACTATGCCTAATGGAACACAAGTGCTTTGTGAAACTTTATATGAGAATTGCCTTATAAGTATAGCTGGATTTGACTTACCCGCAAACCTCATTGAGTTTGATTTGCAAGAGTTTGATGTTATCCTTGGTATGGATTGGTTCATGAAGTACAAGGCCAGAATCGAGTGTTTTGGACATCGAATTACACTGAAAGAACCAAAGGTTAGGAAAATATCCTATAAGGGTGTCTTGGTCAAACCTAAGGTGAAGGTGGTTTCGACCATGAAGGTCCGTGAGTATAGGACTAAGGGTCAAGCGATCTATTTGTACCATGTCATGGACACGACCATAGAGTCGGAGAAGTCACTCTCCATTCCATTGGTGTCAGAGTACACCGATGTCTTTCCAGATTAGAGTTTGGGGATGCCTCCCCAGCGAGTAGTTGTTTTCACCATTGATCTCATGCCAGGAGCAGCACTGATATCGAGGGCACCTTACCGTATGGCTCCCGCAGAGATGAAAGAATTGAAGGCGCA
>BSSO01006856.1:0-11535 GCA_030267885.1 Mesembryanthemum crystallinum | reverse complement strand
TCATGTGATAGGCTCTTTCTTGATCGAAATCCTTTCCTTCATCAAGAGCTTGAGCAAAATTAATATTTCCCTTTGTTTTCAATGTGAGAAAGAGAAGACACGGGACAAACCACCGGAATCCGGCCTATCACATGCCTATCATGTGAGGGCATTTCGATCATAAAAAATAAAAATTCACCGGAATCCGGCCAAAGGTATCTCTATGGCAAAAAAAAGGTCTTAAAAGGTAGTTTTCAACAAAAAAAATTATAAAAGGTATCTAGTTGCCAAATAGCCCATATAAAAGGTAGTGTTGAACAAAAAATCCATATTTAAATAAGTAGACAAAATCATTTGTACTCATCCAAATGGTCGAATTTATTATTTTCTTCTAGTGAATCCACAATTAATAATTTTTATAGGAATTTTTTTTAAGGCATGTAGTATAGTCATTTCTTATTTTCAGTTACCGAAATATACAATTTATGATCGGAATCCGGTGATAAGGTACCTCATTGAGATTAAATTCAATTCTAGGATACCTTACTAATATTTTCCCTTCTTTTTTTTATTGGCATGAGTAGTATTTTGCTTATTTCAATTGAACTGAACGGAATCTAGATGAATAATATTAAACTTACCTGATCACAGGTTTAATTTAAGATGTTTTTGTTTTACCTTACCAATCTGCATTCAGTTGAGTTCAGTTTTAGATCAGTTGAGTCTGCAATGTCTCTCTTCTTTCACATATCCTGCCTCATAAAACTGAACAAGTACTCCAAATACTAGCGATGGGCTTAACTAACGTAGCCCAACCAAAGGTCCAAACACATGTCAAGGGCTGAATGGCTGCTTTTCTCTCTGGCTCTCTTGCCAAATGCCAACTATGCAGATAAGCTAAGCCTTAAGCTCCCACAAAAACTACAATGGCAAGTATATTTGTCATATAAGTGTGCTTCTTCCCAGTTGAGTGGGGATAAACAATGGCTCTTGCTGTTGCTTCTACTGCACTATCAAGTTTACCAACTAGGTGATATTCCCTTTCAAATTTACAGACTTTATAATATATCCCACTTCATTTAATTGCTGTTTCCCATAATTTTTTTCCCCTCATGCAACATTCTATCTCATATTTGAATATCATGTTTGTATGTGTTGCTTCAATTGGAAGAACAGAGAAATTCCTGGGAGAATTTATCAAGGAAAATTGAAGAAATGCATGGGAATTGAGAGAATTAGGGTGAAAGCAGGCAAAGAGGTGTCAAGTGTTTGTGAACCACTTCCTCCGGATAGGCCACTCTGGTTCCCTGGTAGTTCTCCCCCTGAATGGCTAGATGGCAGGTACTAGATTAAAACTTTGTTTCATTTTCTTGATTTTCAACTTCCGATTTTCAATTTTGTTAGTAGTGGGTGTGTTCATTTCAACGGAAACAATTTGATCTAACCTGACCCCATTGAACTGAATGGGAATTGAATGAGGAGTATTACGTGAGAGTAAAAGTAGTAATATGTGAGTGAAGAAGTAAGTTGCAGAACTAATAATTACCAAAGAGAAAAAAAGGTTGCAGAACGGAACGATATGAATTTAACTGAAGTGAATGTAGGATGGAAAAACGAAATAAACACACCCTAAGTTGTATTTCTCGGGAGTCATAATAATCCATGTATCACATTCATATACTACTTGTGATCAATGATATACTCCATATTACCAATAAGCTAGTCCAAATAAGATAGTTAGGCTTTGTTTGGCACCAAAAATTAGCTTTTGGCAGCTTTTGAGCAAAAGCTATAGTTTGAAGCTTGCATCTTGTACTTTTTTCTCTCATGTAGCAAACAAGATTTATCAAAGTTACAGCTACAGCTCACAGTTACAGCTGATTATTGAAAGCTACCCATATTAGCTTTCACTTGACAGCTAGATTTTGAGTAAAAGCTACAGCTTCTTTTTTCTCTCAGCTACCAAATAAGATTTTAAGCAAAAGTTACAGCTACAGCTCACAGCTACAGCTAATTTTACCAAACATAGCCTTAGATGGAGTGGGTTAGAATAAAAACGGTGCAACAAAAACAAATGGTGTTGTAAGTGCAAAATAATAATGGGTAATTAGACCTTTTGGTCGACCAATATCAGATATAGTGCACCATTACTATAAAATTTGAGATCTACATGGTGTGATTGCTATTGAAGAATTTGCCCCAATATTATTTTGGTTGGACACATGAACTCATGAAGTGGAGTTTCTTGCACTAAGTTTCACTTGCAGTTTTTTGTCAACAACCGACTCTTTGTACATCCCAAGAAGTTGCACTTGTACTACTTGCAGCCAAACGAAAACAACACTCAATTCGAAATTAGTTTTCACTTGCAGTGTTTTTGGGATGCCAGAAAAAATAGTCACATTTGTAACTGTAGTGATAAATTATAGAAGTGGCATACGCTTACTTTTAAATAAAGGTTAAGATACGACGTGACAATTAAATCCGGATAGAGTGAGTAATTAGCAACTATAATTAGCAACTATGCTTGGAAAATTTCCCATGACTTAAGTTTGTGCCATATTAGAATTTTCTTAGAAAATATTCCCCGAGTGCAGTTTAGCCAACATGTGAAGATATTGCAGAACTGTTATTGTATACAGTACAACTGTACAGCTATGTCATGCACATAAATTTATCAGGTCATGAGTATTGATATTTGCATATACCTAAACTAAGTATAAAGCATGTGATAATAGTAAGTAGCTTCTGATCTTAAGAATAAAATCTTTAGACAATTATTCACATAGTGAAGATCTGACTTGAAACTAAACTTATTTTTCTCCTCTACTATCTGTAGTCTTCCTGGTGATTTCGGCTTCGACCCACTTGGATTAGGTATGTATTGCTGTAACTGCTTTCAGAGATAACCTGCAATACAAATGATAAGCATATCATGTTGTTTATAGCTTCACCAAATACTGTATATACTCCCTTTCTTCCAGGTGGACTATCCTAGTTGATTTTTTCGGTCTAAAGTAACAAACTTCTACCATAAATTTATCCAAAGTTACAATACATACGGATAATTTATACTTTATGGCTTAAATCTATTATCTTATAGTTTGTGATAATCATTTATTCAGTTTATAAGTGATTCTTTTTTGGAAATATATATGGTTAATTGATCCTTGAAAACTGTAGAAGTCAACTCGGACAGTCCACATGGAACGGAGGGAGTATTCAGTATTGTACTAAGAAGTATGAATACCTCCAACTGAACTTGATGGTAAATCCAATAGTAAGTAAAGGAACCACTGATTTTTTACAGGTTCTGACCCTGAGCTGCTAAGATGGTTTGCACAAGCAGAGCTGATGCACAGCAGGTGGGCAATGCTGGCTGTATCTGGGATCCTAATCCCCGAATGGCTTGAAAGCTGGGGCTTCATTGACAGCTTCGATTGGTATGATGCTGGGTCCCGAGAGTACTTTGCTGACCCCACCACGCTGTTCGTAGTCCAACTGGCCCTCATGGGATGGGTCGAGGGACGTAGATGGGCTGATTACATCAACCCAGGGTGTGTGGATATTGAGCCCAAGCTCCCTAACAGGAAGAACCCAAAACCCGATGTGGGCTACCCCGGTGGGCTGTGGTTTGACCCAATGATGTGGGGACGAGGGTCACCGGAGCCAGTCATGGTTTTGAGGACCAAGGAGATCAAAAATGGAAGGCTTGCTATGTTGGCCTTTGCTGGGTTTTGTTTTCAGGCTATTTATACAGGGGAAGGTCCCATTGAGAACCTCACTAAGCACATTGCTGATCCTGGTCACTACAACATATTCACGGTAATGTTACTACAAATTAACAAAATTCTCTTTTATCCTTGTATCTTGTTTCTTCAATCTATGAAATAGTCTCTTGACTATTAAGGCTTTTTCTTTACCCAGTGTTAAGATTCAAAATCTCTCAGCATTAACAGGAGAAATAATATATGATTTTTTTTTAAAAAAAAAACCCAAAGAGGCAGTGCCTCATTGATTGCCTTTACCTTTCATCTTGAAAGTCAGGGGTTCGAACCTTGACTCTTTTGGGGGTGCTTTAACGGTTGGGTCCATCATAGACAGGAACCTAATTGCAAGTGCTAAATGTTAAATTCATTTATGACTAGGGATGGACATGGCCATGTTGATATGAGGCCCAACACAGGCTTGGGCCTGCTCTAGGCTCAGTCCAACATGAACTAGCTAGTAGGTCGTACCCATGCGGTGATTACTTGTAAAACTCAGGCACAAACAGCACATTAAAAGAGTTAAAAAAGAAAATTTGAAAAAGGCCTTGCCCGTGCCTCCTTTAGGGTGAGGCGGCATGACATGAAGCCTGCTGGCCAAGTCATGGGTTGTTTCTCTTTGAACCCCAAGCCTGCCGGCATAGTATGTGGGCTGACCCGGCATTCCTGTGTCCATTGCTAAAATCGAGACTGTGATTTGCTGATTTAGAGGCCAAAATTGGTTCATTATTTTTTTTGGTGCAAAAAATTGGTTCATTATTTAGTGAACCTTCCAATGCATACTCAAATTCTCATTTATACCAGTTGCTCTTTCCTTTTTTCACTTGATATGTATGATTCATGTTCTGCATTATTTCCTATTTTCAATTCTTCTTTATTTTGTTCCCCTGTACACTTTTTTCTTGCGTAAATCTTGTTAATTGCATCATGATTGATTTTATCCAAGTGCTTATTTGATACAATTTTTATCTTGTTATAGGCCTTCTCATCGCATTGATGTGTTTGAAGTTATTGATGAAGAGCAGCAAGGCAAATATTTACAGTGTATACATGAAGATTTGTACAAACTAACAACAAACCTGTACTTCTTATAAATAGTTATGTCAAAACACAAAGGTCATTTCAAAATGGATAAGTTTATTTCCATTCCCAATCTTTCTTCCTATATTTTCTGCTAGAAATTACCAATAATGGGGTAATGTTTATACCCAAAATACATAAATTTCCATCAGTATTTCTCGCTCTGTTTATGGTGTGATTCCATCAAATCCTCACCTCTCTCTATCTCTCTCTTAAACTCTCTCCCCTTTTGCCAACCTATTATTGGCAAATCACCCTCTAATGGCATCAAGCTAAGCTTTTCTCAGAGAGGGGTTGGAAAGAGAGAGAAAACTAGAGAGAGAAAGAACTTGAAACCATGCAACCATTGCAAACCCAAAAAAATTACCCAAAACAACCAAAGAAGAAAATATCCCCTGCAGCCAACAATTTCCCCATCAGCTCCCTGGTTTTCGACTTCTCTCTCTACCCCTGTCTTTCTCTCTCTACAGACAGTGGCCCAAAGGAAACCACCACCACCACCACCAAGGGGCAGGATCATCAAGAACTAAGAAGAAGAAGAGGATCATAATTTTTCCTTGATGTCCGCGGTTCGTTGTTTCTTGCTCCTCCTCCTCTGCCTCTCCTTATCACCTCCCCTCTCTCTCTCCGCCACTGAGGCGGAGGCCTTGCTTACGTTCAAGAGCGCTCTCTCCGATCCCAACAACAAGCTTACGTCGTGGAAGCAGGGTTCTCAGCCCTGTCAAGACAAATGGGAGGGTATTTTTTGCATCCAAGGCAAGCCAATCATCTTCCGTCTCCATTTACAACACTTGGGCCTATCCGGGTCAGTTGACGTCGATTCGTTGACCCAAATCAAGAACTTGAGGACCCTCAGCTTTTCCAACAACAACTTCTCCGGCCCCTTGCCACCTTTGAACAAGTTGACGCACCTTAAGGCGCTGTATGTTAGCGACAACCAATTCTCCGGGGAGATTCCTGATGATTTTTTCAACGGGACCACTCTCCGGAGGATTTGGCTGTCGAATAATGGGTTCACTGGGAATATTCCGGAGTCGTTGAAGACAATTAGAGGCCTCCAAGCTTTGCATTTGGAGGGGAACAAGTTTAGTGGGCCTATTCCGGAGTTTCCTCAAAAGTCGCTCACGGAGCTCAATGTGTCGAGGAACCAGTTGGAAGGGCAGGTTCCCGCGAGCTTGGAGAGATTCGGGGCTGATGCATTTAAGGGTAATCCAGGGGTTTGTGGGAAAATTGTGGGAATAGATTGTCCGGGGCAGGGAGCAGGAGGACAGGATGATACAGGTGGTAATACTAAGAGCACCGTATTGGTCGTTGTGGGTATTGTGGTGGGGATGGTTGTCTTACTCATTGTATTGAACGCCAAGAAGTCTAAGGACAATGATGAAAGCTTTAGCGTGCTTGGGAAAGAGCCGGTGGATGATGTGGTGGAGGTCCACGTGCATGGGAACAGGTCTAGTGCTAGTGGTGGTGGAGGCGGTGGCGCTGATGATGATAGTGGTGGTGGTGGAAGCAGGCACAATAGTTCAGGTGGTGGTAGCACTAAAAGGTCATCAGTTGATTCTTCATCTTCACACAAGAAGGGGAGCGATCATGGGAGTAGAAAGGGTGCACAGAATGGGAAGAATGGGATGGGGGACCTCGTGGTGATCAACGACGAGAAGGGCGTGTTTGGGTTGGCTGACTTGATGAAGGCGGCTGCAGAGGTTTTGGGCAATGGAGCGCTAGGTTCAGCCTACAAGGCTGTCATGTCGAATGGGGTGTCAGTGGTAGTTAAGAGGATACGAGATATGAACAATTTGGGCAAGGACGAGTTTGATGCAGAGATTAGGCGGATTGGGAGACTTCGTCACAAGAACATCTTGACGCCTCTAGCTTATCACTACCGGAAAGAGGAGAAGCTTGTGATCTCCGAATATATTTCTAAAGGCAGCTTGCTGTATGTCTTGCATGGTATGAGATAAAGTGATAAACTTATGACTTCATTAGAATTGAGAGGTTTCCTTGTTGCATTCACTGATTTGTTTCCTCAATATAACAAAGCCAACATCATGGTTAGCTAGCTCTTGCTTTAGGCTCATGTTGTGTTTTCCTTTACAGGGGATCGAGGCATTTGTCATGCGCAGCTTAATTGGCCAATGCGGCTAAAGGTTATCAAAGGCATTGCTAGTGGGATGCAATACCTTCATTCCGAGTTCTCTTCCTATGAGCTCCCTCATGGGAACTTGAAGTCGAGCAATGTGCTTCTCAATGATAGCTACGAGCCATTACTATCGGACTATGCTTTCCTCCGAATGGTGACCCCTAACCAAGCAGCGCAAGGGATGTTTGCTTACAAATCACCTGAAGCAATCGAAAACCAACAAATATCTCCCCAATGTGACGTATATTGTCTTGGGATCATTATTCTTGAAGTACTCACGGGGAAGTTCCCTTCCCAATATCTTCATGCAGGCAAAGGTGGCACGGATGTCATCCAATGGGTTCACTCTGCCATCGAAGAGCAGAAAGAAGCAGAGTTCTTAGACCCAGAAATTACATCCTCGGTAGAATCATTCGATCCAATGATACGTCTACTCCATTTAGGGGCCGCTTGTTGCGAGAGCGATCCTAATAATCGGCCTAGCATGGAAGAAGCCATTATGAGGATAGAGGAAATACAGGCTTAACTAAAAGGCAATGCCAAAGCATGATTTGCTTAGGGATGCCTTTTCTTTTTGTTGGTGAGGTTAGTGGGGTTGCACCAAAAAAAGATTGTCAAGCATCTCAAACATAGATCATAATGCCAAACTCAACTATTCTTGATCATGCCAAAACTAAATCAGTGTTGCAAGATCATTATGGAGTTTTCAAGGATCCATTCATGCAATGAAATGGGAAGGGACAAAGTTTTTGGTAAATTTGCTGCTTGATAATGATATAACACAGAGCTGATAGCCATAGCATTTCTTGATCAAGTTTTCTTCTTCTTTTTGCTTGTATTTCTTTGATTTACCTTAGGAAGAAATTATGTAAAAAAAGGAAAGCCTTTAATTCTTTGTTTGTAATTTGTAGGAAACCATAGTTATATCCATTTTAAGATTTGCCTTCAACTCTTTATGACTCATTTTCATTACTTCTTAAGCATGTGTTTGACATTATAGAGATCATGATTACTTGCACATATGTAGGTAGCTAGTTCTGAAAATAGGAATTTTTGTTGATGATCAATGATTATTAATATCTTCCTTAAGTAATAAGCCTCAACTTATTTGTTCTCTTCTTCAAAATTATCTATCTATGAGAAAGAGCCTTCTTTGATTGACAAAAAATTAACCTCATGTTCATGTCTTTAGGACATTTCTACACAGTAGGACAATGTTTCCTTTTCTATATACTAATGAAAGTTGAGGCTTATTCAATTTTAAGTTAGATGTTATTGAATTTTACTTGGGGGATTTTTTTTGTCAAAGTGAAAGGGAAAGCCCTCTTAACAACACAATTTATGTTTGAATTAACACAAACTTGCAACAATACTAATGCTAATAATAATATTGCGAACTATTACTTTGAGTTATGCGGGTGGCACGGTCCTTGCCAGAGGGCAAAGACGCGAATTTCCAACGGATAAATTTTGATTTTTTGATAAGTTTATTTTTGAATTAAACGATACTAGAAAACCTAATGAATTATAAAAAGAAAAGATAAATAAAATCTACACAAAACCCTATATTAATCCCTGTTTAGAATGATTGTGAGTTGCCAGTTTTCAGTTTTTTTGGAAAATAAAAACCAGTTTCTCAAAATTAAGCACAAAAAAAAAAAATCAGTTTTAAAGTAAATTTCTACAAAGAGTTTTAAATTTTTCAAAATAAAAAACTGGCAACTGACAACCATCCCGACCAGGGCCTAGCTTTTTTTGTTACTTCCCTCCATCTTGTGATGCTAAATAATTTATATTTTGGTGAGAACCAAAAATGCGAAAAAAAAAATCCTATTGAATAAAAATATAAATTGAAACCAAATTTACCAAGTGTTTACCCATTATAATTTAAACCATTTGGAAAACCCAAAATATTATATCATTTGCTATACTTTCTCATAGGTCCAGCATTTCACGAGTATTTCTTTCTTTTAGTGCCCATCAACCGTGAATTTATTTTTTTTACTAGGAAAATTACTACTATTTACACAACAAAAATCAATGATAAAAAATTTACTACTTCATTAACAGTCAGTAAAGTGTTAAGGGAAAAATGGTCATTAGTTATGATAATTGGATGGTATTGATTGAGCATAAAAAGATGAAAAAGTAATATAAGACGGCCTCATATATGAACGCTTGAACTTCTTCATATTTGATCTTATTCCTATTAATAAGCTATTTTTCGTTTTCGAACAAGTAGCATTTAAATAATGGATTCAACTTCATATTTTATTTATTAATTTACAAGTAGCCGCTGTAAAATTAGTTGAAGTTAATTTCTTTAAATATTTCTATAAAAAAAAAATATAGAAATATTAGAATTTAACATATTATTCAAACGTATTGAACACGCGTAAAGTAACACAGTGGTAGCAAAACAATACTTTATTGAATAAAAAATAAATTTGTATCCTTACATATCATTTCACATATGCAAACAGTTAACAACTAACCTTCGCAATCAAACAACTACAGCAATCGGGTCTAATTAGCTATTACAACAACCTATAATCGGCTAATTTCCAAGCATGCATGCTTCATTCAATACATGCTTGTATTTAGAATCTAAAAAGAATGTCATAGATGTAACTAAGACCCGGCTCCAGGTCCGCTCGAGGCGAGCAAGTTACAGAGTGAATTGAAGAACCGAACTATCATACATAAAACTCTTTCTTATGTCGTCCTCGAACGCTCATCATTTGAAGACTCCTTTCATCAGTCCCTGCAATGAGCCACCCACACCTGCACTGACGGCTTCTGCCAAATATTGCGCCTGCACAATCTTATATTAGTGTTAAATAAATTTCCTGCAAATGTCAGAAAGCAGCTACAACGCAAAACAGAAGGCAACAGACCTCTTGTAAGGATTTCTTCAAATCGAATGCATCTCTGACCCGTGCATCCAAGAATGCCCATGTGTCACGAAAGTCTGTCACAAATTGTCATGCCTAAAGTCAGAAGAAAGAATTGGCTACCGCTATTGAAGTCATGGCGCACAGTGTGTTTGAATGAACCTTGAGATGATTTGACTTTACGAGATTGAGATTTTAGAATCAGATAGGCTTAAGCAAACTATAAGTAAATTGTTTGGATCACAAAGTCTGCATATAAACTCTAATCTTCAACAAGGAAAAAGATTTAACGAAAGATTCTGCATTGCAAACAATGTATAAGCAAAACGAATAATGAGTCAACAAACCTGGAGAATTATCCGTCAACATATAAACCTCTGTCGTTGAATATATTCCTCCAAGTACCGTGCGTTTCACGTACCAGTCGAGATCAGAGGCACCATCACCAGCAGCATGCCAGATCTCATCCACAAGAGCAGCACGCTGCTTGAAGCTTGTCGGAATATTCGTTGGCAGTGCCTATCAAAAAGAATGCAGTAGTAGTAAATATCAATTGTGCTTGGGGATTCATTGGAGGGCACTATGAACTCTATTGCTAAAGGCTAAAGCTATAACATGTATACTATTCAACTATAACAACCTAAGTGAGAATCTAAATCTGTGAACAGCAAGTAGGCATGGCAAATGGACCGCCTCTCATTCAAAATTGATGGTCTTAACCTGGATTTTGTCATAGTAACCCATCCCCGTTCATAACAAACTAAATTAAGTTGATCTATTTGCGATCACCCATTCATCATCCTCCCACTAAGCCTCCCTAGCAGTTCATTTCCACCAACCATCACCACCTGCCATTCTGTTAACTGCTGCCACAAGCACCAAAATAAGTCCAGTCCTGCCATATTCATGTTTTGTTCAGTGTCGGCTTTATATTGATCTTGAAACACGTAAAAATAATGTGAAATGCAAACTAGTTACATTTTACAATAAATTTGTCAAACCATGTCAGATTCAATTATATGTGTTTGTGTCATGTCATTTTCCTGTTTCTCAGTAACTTCGGGTTGGTTTCATGTCATGTTGTCGTGTCATATCAACATTGACAGCCACCATCAGTGCCCAACCACTGAGCTGAAACCTGACAGTTACAAATAGTGACTTATGCAGAGAAATATTTTATTTAGAGGTTCTCCCTGGCCACCTCATATGTTTGCACTTGGTGTATCTCAAGAATCTGGAGTCGAGGGTGTTGTATTCTTCTACAGTTCAACCTCTTTTTTTATTTTTTTTTATTTTGCTTCATGACCACATTTTCTAGTTATGGGGCCTTTGCTGTCCAACTTCTCTAATGGATCATAATTCCAATCGTCGATATAGGTCATTTCAACAATCATATTCCAGCTCATTAGGTATGCATCATAGATATTGAGGGTATACATTTGAGAAAAAGGAAGCTAGTTCACCCAACCTTTCAGATATTATCTTTAAATCTTTATATTTACGGAAATTTCCTGGGGTACCCCTGTACTTTGATGAAATGCCTATGGTACCCAAAGTTTTGGAAATGTGCCTGGAGTACCCCTGAACTTTCAACAAAATGATTAGCATACCCACTAAGTCATAAAATGACTATAATACCCTTACAATGCATTTTTTTGTATAATGACTATGTTTG
>BSSO01006855.1:0-11536 GCA_030267885.1 Mesembryanthemum crystallinum | reverse complement strand
AATCCAACCTTTCATATTTGCACAGAATAATCCCACCTTTCACTATAGTTGCATGAGACAGTCTCAGGTGGATGTCGTTACCTTCTCCATTAGATTTTAATGATATAAAAAGAAATCCAGTAAAAAGAAAATGAAATAATAGTCAACGCTGCGTCATAAAAATCTAACTGAGAAGCTAATTGCGTCCACCCGGGATCGTTTCATGCAAGTATAGTGAAAGGTGGGATTATTTTCTGCAACTCGGTGAAAGGTTGGATTATTAAAAACCAATTTTCCTTTAAAATATGACTTTTTTTATGCAGCCACCTTATATAATTTTTTTTAACAAAACCACCTTATAAAATATTTCTGATTAAATCCAGCCACCTTAACCTCTTTTCCTGCGAAAAACTAAAGTGAACTGACCGAATTACCCTATAGTAAACATTTAACTATTATGCTTACTAATTACTCATGTTAAATCTCAGGTTCACTTTTTGTTAGGTTTAGGTTTATTTGTTTTCATATTGAGATATTTTTCATCTTATTATTATGTTGTAGGTTCATGTTTTGCTAGCTTTTATTAGCTTTAGGTTTACTATTTAGATTAATAAAAAATGACAATAAAAAAAAGGAAAATTTGACATGAATAATCCCTAGTTTGGGGCATAAAACAATATTAATCCCACCTTTGCATAAATCTTGGAATAATCCCAAATTTCAACGTCTGTCACCACAATGGTCCTAGAGTGGATGACGTTACATCCGTTAAGATTTTCGCTGACATAGTTGTGGTAGTTACTTAAAAATAACCCTAAATCGATAACTCCCATCTCAAAAATCGAAGCAAAAATGTAAACGGATGTTACGTTGTCCACTCTATGACCATTGTGGTGACACAAGTTGAAACTTGGGATTATTCCAAGATTTATGTAAAAGTGGGATTGATATTGTTTTATGCCCCAAATTAGGCATTATTCATGTCAAATTTTCCTAAAAAAAATGCAATCATTAAAAAAAAAGTTTTGGATCAATAAAAAAGAAAGAAATAAGTTAAGAAAAATGAGAAAAACTTTTAGTGTAGATATTATCAATATTTTACCTAGAATTTTGCATATCAGTAATAAAACGATTATAAATAAAGGTATATATAGGAATACTTATGTAAATATTAATTTATAAATAAGAACAACATTCTAAANTTAAAGCAAACACAAAAAAATGGAAAAGGGTGAATCTAAAGCTAACAAAAATCGAAACCATAGTTTAATTTAAAAAATTAGTGAACATAATAGGAAGAAAAAATTGTCATAAACCACCTTTTATAAGTCGAGTTTGTTATCGAGCCACCTTATATAATTTTTTTTAAACAAAAACACCTTAACTTTTACTTTCATCCTACCCGCACCACCTTATGGTTTTTAGCGGTGAAAAAACAACGTGAATTGATCATTTTGCCCCCACACTTTCTATATGTGCTTCACATAAGGCTAATTACCCCAATTATAGTCTCTTTTCTCTTACCCCGTAACAAAAATGGAAGAATTATTAAGGGGAGAAAGCAAAAAAAAAATCATAAAATGATTGGTGGAGAGAGAAAATACGAAACGATTGAGATAATTAGTCTTAAGTGAAGCACGTGTAAAAGGTGTGAGGGTAAAACAGTCAGTTCACGTACTTTTTTTGCCGGAAAAAACAATTAGGTGGTGCAGGTAGGAAGAAAGTAAAAGTTAAGGTGGTTTTGTTTAAAAAAAAATTATATAAGGTGGCTCGACAAAAAACTCGACTTTTTAAAAGGTGGTTTCCGACAATTTTATCTAATAGGAATATGAAAAATATTTCAATAAGGGAAGAAGAGAAGAAGAAGAAGGAAAAAAAAAAGTGAATCTTACTTGCAGAATAGTGAACCTAAAAAAAATCTCGAAATAAAAAATGTAATACCCCCTCCGTCCCCCATTTATCTTAACAAAACTCCCAAAATCAAGTCCTCTACTTACCTTAACATAACTATATTTTCCTCATATTCTCCCTCATATTCTCCCTTATTTACACCCCACTATCCCTTACATATAATAAAAAAATTATACCTTCTCTCTCCAATCACTCTCTCTCTTCGCATTATTTTAATGTTTCTCACACCCACTACCTATTAGTTTAATGTTTATCAACCAAGGGCAAAATAGTCCAAATACACCCTTCTTAATTGTCGTGTGAATAGTGCAATGTTAAGGAAAGTGATGGAAGGAGGGAGTACATGTAAACTTTAAAAATCAAAAGGATTAAAAAACAGTAAGAGCAGAATTTCCACTACGTCCCTCACCTATTCTGTTGCCTTAGCAAAAATCCTACAAAATCAGCACAAAGATAAGATGCTGCGACAGAGCTGCAAGAAATTACTAGGGCTGGCCCAATCGCAGTCGCAGTCGCAATCACAATCAACCCAATCCCAGTTGTTACCTAGCGGTAGCGGTGTGGCGGTGTTCATCACGCGCCGCTACCATGAGAGGGTGGTGGACCACTACAACAACCCCAGAAACGTGGGTTCCTTCGATAAGAACGACCCAGATGTCGGAACTGGCCTCGTCGGAGCTCCGGCTTGTGGGGATGTCATGAAGCTTCAGATTAAGGTCGATGATCAAACAGGGAAGATTGTCGATGCCCGTTTCAAGACTTTTGGTTGCGGTTCTGCTATTGCATCGTCTTCTGTTGGTACCTGATTTCTCTTTCTTGAGCTCTTTGGTTTTGACTTAAATTGGGATTCTATCGTTTTGTGTTTTAGGTTCTGGGTTCCATTGGTTTTGTGTTTTAGGTTCTGGGTTCCATTGGTTTTGTGTTTTAGGTTCTGGGCTCGATTGGTTTTGTGTTTAAGGTTCTGGGTTCGATTGGTTTTGTGTTTAAGGTTCTGGGTTCGATTGGTTTTGTGTTTAAGGTTCTGGGTGCTTTCGCTTCTTTGGGGTTATAAATTGTCGATAACTTCATCTTGATTAAGCATTCTGAATTTCTAAACTAGCTGATGTGCTTGTTAGCGGAGGAGAGTTCATAACGTTATGGGTGTTGAAGATCAGGTTTTTAGGTGATTAATCCATTTGCAGAGTTCATATTTCTCATCTATGTTTAGCACCATCCTTGAGCATTTTGTTCAGTGGGTTGCCTGTGGCATGAAAAGCAAGGTCTAAGTGCAGAATTTTTCATAGAGTTTGAGTAGCGATGACGACACTGAATTATGCTGAACTACAGAAATATGTTTTCAGAATTATGCTTATCTGTTAGGGATATACTCTTTGGTGTTCAAGTGTAATTGTGTCATGCATACGAGTGCATCACATGTTAGTGTGAACCAGTAGGAGCAACTGTGCGAGTGAATTTGTGAATAAGACTATGACATATGGCTTTGCCTCCGCGGACACTTGGTCCACAGTGCAACTTTGAATTATACGTAGAATCACATCTGAAGATGACCTTGTAAGAGGGAAGAGTTAGAATTGTGCTGTTATGCTGCCATCACAATTAGAAAAAAGGAGAGAAGGTAGTGATGTCTGAATCTCTGATAAAATGTGTTGGCTGTGTATGACATGATTCATCAGGTGAAAGGTTGGTGGGAGACTACAGCTTGTAGCTGGTAGTGGTGATGTGATTTGAGAGTAGATCTATTAAGAAGCTAGTTGCCTGCAACTAGCTTGGCCTGGCTGGAACCTTGTTCTTGTACACATTTTATCAGGGACTGTTTGTCTAGGCCATGATCGGTTCCATTAATTGAGAGACTTTGACGTTAATCTAACAGAACTGATAACAAGGGCTATATTTCAAGAACTACAAAGAGGGTTTGGTGATTTAACAGTAGCTAGCTGTGTTTTGTTAAGCCCTCTCAGGCTTTTTGAGACAGCTTTTCATTTATCTTTTATTTTTTGGCTACTCTGCTGTGGTTAGTATGCCGGTCTGATTTTTGAATTGTAAGTTGAAGTTTGATTGAAATAGAAATTTGCAAAGTATAATGGTGCAATTTGGAGAACATAGTGACCTCTGTGACCTGGGCATTTTTGAACTAGTATGTAATGCTGCATGACCCTTGCCAACATAATGATGTGTTTAATGTGAACATGTTATCAGAATTGGAACTGGAGATATTTAATTGCGGGCCTCTTAATTTTTTGAGAGCGAAGCTGGTCAATATTATGAAAGAGAAGGCATAATTGTTCGTACTGCCGTCTGTTGTTCCCTTTTCTTCCAAGTGTCACTCGAACAATGCTTGAAATTTTGTTGTTGACTTAACTGAAGATATGAGGATATTTCAGGACCTACTACCTTATGAGACTATTGTATTGTGGAACGTGCCTCCCTTTGCAGTGCTCTAACACTGCTGCAGTGGCACCTCCGCCTCAAGATAGCTCTGTAGCAGGTGATCACTGACCTAGCTAAAGGGCTAATTCTTACTTGTTTGGATCTCGGTGACCTTCCTTTTAAGATAATCTGTTGTTATGATGTAATGTTTGATCTTATCCCTCTTCCTCGGTAGGTAAGTAGCATCAGGTCTGGTGTCTCTGTTAATAAGAGCACACTTGATCTCATGTTATTCTCATATCAACTTTTTAGGTCTATCTTATCCAAGGGGTTGAAAGCCACAAGAGGAGGAACTAAGATTCTAAAAGAAATTAAAGTAACTCTTGGGGGTAGTTTTCCATTAAATTCCTTTCAAATAGGAACAAAAGAACCATAACAAATTCTAAGTTGGTGGAAAATATAAAGTCATATATTGCTTGCTTGATACAGTTGCTTTTGGAGTTGTAGATTTTTTCTTTTCGTGAGCAATTTTTTCTCTTCCCTACAATTATGTTTTTATAGAGAAGGCTAGTCATATTATTGATACTGTCATTTGTTGAGTTTTTGACATGTGTGCGTCATAATGACAATTTTGATCGGTGCTTTGTTTTTTCCCTTCAGCTACTGAGTGGGTGAAAGGAAAACAGATGGAAGAAGTGCTAACGATAAAAAACACGTAAGTTTTTTTTTGGATACTCACTTGCTTTGGTTTAGTTGCTCATTTGGTCTATCAAGACTATTTTATTTCTTATGCATAAAGAATTAGCAGCGTTATGCATAATTATGTACGATTTCCTAAAACATGGTAGCAAAGCTTATATTGAGTAAGTCATATGGATTCGCTGTTGGTCCAAATTTCATCTACACATTACAACCAATTGTGCCAAGAGACTGAATGGGCTTTACTACCTTATTCCCTTGTTCTCCTCCGCCCTACTGATATAAATATACCTAGTGTAGTTTCACTGTGTCAATTGTGGTGTTGAGAAGATTGGATTTTGTAGCAAAGTGGACAAAATGTGGTGTGCCTTCCCTAGAACTCTTGGGGATGTTTGTTTTAATGACTTACTAGTTAATGTTCATTTGAGGGCTAATCCATCGTAAGAAGAGAGTAATTCTAACCAGTTGATGCCTTTTTTTATCAAGAGGGTCGGGTAATCCTGGGTGAGGAGAGGAGAAAAAAGGTTGGCGACCTTGTCTCTTATGTTGCAGTTGTCATCTCATTTCTTTAATTAGAAGAACTCAAATATGTGAGCGCTCTCAAATTGCATCGAAGTTGGCAACCTCGTGACCTTGTCCCCTGTAGAACCCTGAAAATCTGAAGAGAACCCTTGAAATTCAGAACAATCTGTTGCATTTTATGGGTGTGGGTAATGGCATGGTTCAAGAATGTAACTGTTATTCCCCCTCTAGGTATTAGCTGGCTTTCCACATTGAATAATTACCTTCATTATTATCCTCAATATGGATCAATCACTATAAAAGTCCAACCTCATTTGTGGCATAAACACATGCTGTAATCTGCAGTATCGAAATCAGCCAGCATCAGAACCAGTTTTTGATGAGTATAGTTTTAATCGATTGGTCAATTTTTGTGGTTCTTGGTGATTACAGGGAAATTGCGAAACATCTGTCCCTCCCACCTGTGAAGCTGCACTGCAGTATGCTCGCCGAGGATGCAATCAAAGCAGCTATTAAAGACTACGAGACCAAACGTAGCAAGGCAAATGGCAGCTCAGAGGCTTCACCTGCTGAGAAGGCTGCTCAGGCCTAAGTATATTATCCCAGGGGTGGACAACCAAAAATAGTGAGAGTAGAAAATATGAAATTTACTAGTATGTTTGTCTTTGTACCAATAATGGGTTTTTGTGCACCAACTTTTGGAATTATGCTTTGTGCAGCTGTTGTCCTGAACTAGCATTTCGCTAAATTACTATGTACATTAGTTTTGTCATGTTTTCGCGTCCTTGTTACCTTCTGGCTTTGAGATGATAATGATGAAAAAGTGGAAAATATCTGGAAGACTGGAGCTGTAGTCATATTTACTGTTCTGAAGTAAAGGATTAGTTCCTTAGAATGTTAAATGGCGATGCCTCAATATTGAGAAGACATTGCTCCATCATGTACTCTTTTTAAGAGCAAATACTGTATAATAGTAACAGCATGTTATTTGCCTAAAGATTGCAGCTGTTGTTTGATGAATGTGAACACCTCTGCCGAGCACGATTATACAAACATCTGGGTGCACAAGTGATGTGCATTTGGTGCTTGTGTCATTATATCAGTTGATCAAATGTTGGTTTTTTTGCTTGTACAAAGTTGCACTTTCCATGAATTTCTACTTCTCCTAAAATGGGGGAAGCCCTTATCTAGGGGCCCCTAGGTAAGTGGCAGTTCTTGCAAGAAGTATTCCCGTGTTCAATCAAACAGGTTTTCACACTTCATGTGAAATTCCAATTCCTAAGAATTACAACTTCCCTCATTGAACCAAACGACCACTGAAAGAATGTGGATAAGAATGGAAATTGGGATTTGCTCAAGGAAAGGCGCATGCTATCTTCTTAGAATTTTCACCACAAATAGGGACTAACCTTTCACTTTTGTTTAAAAATAGGGACTCACCTTTCATTTGTTTAAAAATAGGGACTCTCACCATTTTTCCGGTGACTGTAGCTGACGTGGCAGGGAGAAGGACAAATTATTATTTTTTTACTATATTTATTGCTTTTAATTTAGATTCCCCACATGGAGTTCCCAGTTTGCCCTCACTTAAAAACTATAATGAATCCCGTCCAGATTTCTTTCCCCTCCCATATCTAAAAAAGCACGTGTTTCACAGGTGATTTTTTAATGAACCCCTCCCCCTCCATTCAATTTTTTTACCGTTGCAATTGAGCCGTTTCCAATTCCCTTCTACTGCAGCCTTCTTCCCCAAAACAGAGCACCATAACCCTTCATTGTCTTCTCCTCATCTTCTACTTAAACCACAGAAATTATACCACCACCCTTCATAAATTTTATGGCAAAAACTTTCCTCATAAAACATCATCTCTATCAGAAGCAGCCATTGAATAAGGAAAAAAAAAACAAAACCTGTAGCAAACAATTATAGAAATGGAAAGGCAGCATATATATAGGCAAAGATTCGGAGAAGGAGAAGTGTTGTGCTGTTGTGGTGCTGTAGCTATGAGAAGAATATCTAAAACAATTTATAATCCTCTTAGGAGGTTTGTAATCTGCCCGAATTACAAAAAGTATGGGGGTTGTGATTTTTTTGAGTGGATTGATCCACCTTTATGTGTTGAAGCATCAAGAGCTTATGTGGATTTGAAGAAGAAAGCTGATGAAGTGGAGCTGATGAAGGAGAAATTGAAATATGCAAAGAAACTGATTATGTATTTTAAAATATGTGTAGTGTGTGTGATTGTGGGTTATCTAGCATTCATGTAAGAGTTTGAATTTATGAATGAAAATAAAATGAGTTGTTGAATGTGAAATCAGTATATTACACACTCATAAGTATTCCAAAAAACAGTTTTGCACACAACTAGCATCCCAAAAACAGTCTTGCACACAACTAGCATCCCAAAAACAGTCTTGCACACAACTAATATCCCTAAAATTCACCAAATCACAGGTGATATTTGCAGCAAAGTACTTAATATGGTTCCAAAACCCGAAATTGCATAGCAACATGTGAATCAGTTTTAAAGACATCAAACACAAGCCTAAATTTGACTCCCCTGTGTTCCTGGAATATTGTGATTATGTTGTGAGCCAATTGACCTCCTTGCTTGGTGCATTTGATCCTAAATGATTTGAGATCATGTAAGTGGTTATGTATGTGTGATTGAGTTGGAAATATAAGGTAAAAACTTGAATCAAAATGTCATACCTGAATAGCTTGGGTTGTTATGGTTTGTCTTCCCAAATGATCCACAAATGAAGTCCTGAATGAGCTGTTAGGTTGAGGCAGTGGAGGGGGACGGATTGGGCCATGAACATTTGAAGATGCCTTAAATAAACAAGTGCAAAAGCTGTTAAGTTGTAATTGTAAATATTAAAAATGACTCAAGTTATTAGGCTATACCTGTGTGCTCCCCAAATCATTGTAAATAGCAATCTGCCTCCTCAAGTTGGGTGGAGCTGATGATTGACTCATTGAAGAATTGATGGTGTCCAAACTCAAGTTAAGGTCAAAATCAGGCCTGCTTCTGGATGGAGCTGCTGCTTCTGTGGTTGTTGTGGTTGCTTTTGTGGCAGTGGTTACTCTGGTTGCTTCTGTGCCAGTCTTTCTTGGTTTTTTCTTTGCTTTTGTTGGCTGTGGTGCAGTGGTGTCTTTGTTTTTGCAAGTCCTTTTGTTGTGTCCATCTCCACCACATTGCTTGCACCTCATAACCATCCCATGCTTCCTCACTTTGTTGGAAGTCTCACCTTTCTTCAATCTCCTCTTCGTCTTAGGCCTATGAGCTGCTGCTTTCTTCAAAGGGGGAGGTTGAACTGGTTATTGATTGGTATTTGGCCACTCACTTGGTCCATTAAGAGGTTCTATGGACAAGCTATAAGCTTTTAAATATGTGGACTTGGTATAACAATCATCCACATAGTTTTCAGGTTGGTCATTACTCAACCAAATGGCAGCAATTGCATGGTTGCAAGGCAAACCAGTGAGCTGCCATGTTCTGCAGGAACACTTCCTATCTACCAAATCAACCACTAATCTGTCTTGACTAGCACCAGCCCTTACACCAAATTTACCAGCACCACTCCAAACTGCATGCCAACCCCTAGCTTGAATCTTGGACTCTTCTAACTTCTTCTTAGGCCTAGGACATATGACAATTTCTTTTCCTGCCATAGCTTCCCTTTTAAGGTGGTGTCTCTCCATAAGACACTCTCTAATGCCTTCTAACATGCTGATTATTGGTTTGTGTCTGTTAGGCAAAATGTAAGCATTGAAAGCCTCACACATGTTGTTGTCAACACTATCAACCAAGCTACACTCACTGAAAAAAGCCTTGCACCATTTGGTTGGATTTCTGTTCAATACATCTTCACAAGCTTCATTATTAATGCTCCTAAATTCAGCAACCTCTCTATCCCACTGCCCTTGAGTGCTACTCTTAGCAAGCCTCCAAAAAGCCCTTCTATATTGGTTACCACCACCATGAACCCCTCTAAAGTTGGCATACACATGCCTAGCACATACTCTCATTTCTGCACAAGGGAATATCTGAGAAATTGCATTGAGTAGACCCTTTTGTTGATCACTCATGATTGTGTAACCAGTTCCATCACTTATTTGAAGGTCAGACGCAAGCAACCCCATAAACCAAGACCAACTGTCAGTACTCTCCACTTCTACAACAGCCCAAGCAATGGGATACATTTGGTTATTCCCATCTCTACCTATGGCTACAAGGAGTTGGCCCCCAAATGGCCCTTTTAGAAAACAGCCATCAAACCCTATAAATGACCTACACCCTTTCAAAAAAACCCTCTTTCAAAGCATTGAAACATATGTAAATCCTCTTGAACACCATATTATCTAAGTGGAGTTTGACAGTGTTAGAAGGATTGACCCTAAGTATTTCTGCAGAATACCTATGAATTTGTCTATATTGTTCCTCATAATCACCAAGCACCATTTGCTGTGCTATTTGTCTTGCCTTCCAACACTTAAACTTACTGACCTTATGCCCAATTTCAGTCCATATTGTCTCTTCCATCTCCACCAATCTCCAATATGGGTTGATCCTAAATCTGGCCAAGTAATGTTCAGCTATCCATTTCGAATGCAATTTACTCATCCTTCGCACTCTTCCACATGTATGTTCACCACAAAAAGTTTTAATTTGAAATGTGGTGGACTTCCCTAACCAAGAAGCCCAAATCTTCCATGGACACCCCTCTTGTTTGCATTTAGCACCAACCCTACTTGGACAAGTCTTTGTGTATATTATCTCCCTCCCCATGTAAATTGAATAATTATTGACAGCTTTCTTGAACTGTTTATGGTTCTCAAACTCCATACCTACACTTAACACAGTTTGTTCAAGTGTAGTTCCCTCCCTATATAATTCACCCCTAAATGGTTGGTGTCTATCATCCTCATCAGAATTATTAGGAGAGTCAAAATCTGAGCTATCACCATAATCACTTCCATAACCTTCTTCCTCTCCATCTCCCCACCCATGTAACTGAATTTTAGGCAAAGCCTGTAACTCTTCTTCGAACAGTCTATCTTCAGCATCAGCAGCCCTTACCATTTCCCTCCTAATAGCTATTTCTTCATCAATCTCATCCTCAGAACACCCACCACTTTTATCCCCTTCAACATTAACATCAATACTGTCTAACCCAATAGTATTGTTTCCCAAACTGTTAAATATATCAAGTATAGGTGTGTTGCTATTTAAGTCATCTAGTTCCCAATAATGCTCAGTGTATACATGGACAACATTCTGCCTAAGCAAAGCTATAAACTCATTTTCAGTTTGACCACATAATATCCTCAACCCATTGTCATAACCTGCCCTGGTATAAGGAATTGAACAGCACTTATATTTATATATCCTAAGCCAAAAATTTTTGAATGTACTAAGGCAGGATTAATTTCCTCTTCACCAAAAGCAAATATGGACACATAACCCCCAACATAACACAAAGTAGGGTTGTTTTTCCATTCACCACCATGGTGAACAACCAGTTCACCCATAATAAGAATCTGTCCAGAAAATAAATTACAGAATAATCAACACAAATTGAAAATAAAGATTGCATTAATATCATTTCATTTCATCAAAATAAAGATCATACATGGTAGAACTTCAATTGCTTGCAACATTTTTTCCACATTTGTACAACTTACTTCCATTACCCACCATTCATCACCTAATAAAAGACCTAATTTTGTCAAAAGAGTGACATTGTTTTCCCAAAAACAAATATTACAATGTCACATAATCTACTCTTTTGACAAAACCCAAAAAATTGCACCTATTTACATCCTACCATTCACAATTTCATTAGCTTTCATCAAATACATACATGGGCATCTACACCAAAAAGTTACAACAATGCCAACCAACCTACACAAAAACATCCCAAAATAAAACCCAAATTAACGATCCAACCTATTGTCAGAACACCTTAAACACTTTAAACAATTACTAACTCAAATAAACAACAATCGACCATAATAACGAATAAACAACAATTACTAACTCAAATCACATAA
>BSSO01006854.1:0-11538 GCA_030267885.1 Mesembryanthemum crystallinum | reverse complement strand
CTCACACCCACTACCCATTAGTTTAATGTTTATCAACCAATGGCAAAATAGTCCAAATACACCCTCCTTAATTCTTGTGTGAATAGTGCAATGTTAAGGAAAGTGAGGGACGGAGGGAGTATATGAAAAACTTTTTCACCATTGGTATCATACACAACCAAAAATTCCAATAATAACGGTTAAACTTTATGAAATATCGCAAGTAACCGTGCATTACTTCAAAGTTTAGTATATTTTGAGTTCATACAAGTTAAGTCGTTGAAAATTATAAGTAACCATACCTTGTAAGATACTACCGTTACAATCGATTTGATACAATGATAGCATTCAACGAAACAAACCTAGTACCACGTCTTTTTTACACGCACACTTGTATAAACCGATTTATAATGGTAACATCTTTGTTATATTTATGCAACAACATTATAAACCAACTGTTTTACACATATAGCAATATTTCAACGGATTTAGACAATTGTAAATAAAAAAGTACTTGTAATTAAAAAGAAAAAAAAGAAAAGTATGCAACATTATTACACATCTATATCGTTCTGCTACTGCTATTAAAATTTGGAGTAAGGCACCGTAACATGCAGCAGAGTAGAATCACTGGTTAACGGTTAATATATTTTAAAGCTCTTGTCATGAGAAATTAACAATACAATGAAATAAAGAAAAATCTAACCTAGTGGGCAAACCTGTGAGCATCATGTATCACTGAATTGTGAATTGTGAGTTTGTGACAAATGACCTTTGATTAGAAACCTTCTTTTGTGTTCCTAATACGTTGAATCACACCGGTCATGGAAGCGCGTTAGCTGATGGAAGGGAACCTCTCAGTCTCACGGATGAACCGCCATTGGTCCATCTGACGTGGGTTCCAAATAATAGCACCTGGGCCCCTTCAATTATCTCAATACTTAGATTTTTTTAACCCCATACTTTTCTTCAATATTACGAACCGGCCATTTCATACTTTTCTTCAATATTACGAACCGGCCATTTTCTTTTCCTTTTGTTGTCCGCAAATTTCAAAGTGTTACCTTAGCTTTGGATTTAGGATGTGCACTAATTATTGTTTCAAACGTGTCTAATCAAATTATTAGATGAGACGGGTTCAAGCCTTCTGTACAAAAATACCTAAGATATCGATGCCGTGCATTAGGATTTGCTCTTTAACCACGCCCAAGGGGGAAGGAAGTTCCTCCTTACACACACCAAAAATTTAGTATTAGTTGAGACTCATAATTAATAAGGGTTTGCAGACTGTATCTAAATCCACTTATTGAAGTTGGGTTACGTGTTAACTTCATTGAGACTAGTCTTATAAGTGACAAGGTGTTAGGATGTGTTTATTTCATCATTTTGAATCTTGTTTTAAGTTGTATATTATGTTTAGGTTGTTAAGTTCAATTCAGGCCGTTCAGTTTATACCATATAATTTTATTCTCACATATTGATATTTGTTCACTTGTCGTTCAGTTCAATTTAGTTTAGTTCAAGCCGTTTAGTTCAGTTGATATATTTTTATGCGAACTGAACACACCCTTAGTACACACCAGCTGAACAATATTAAGGTAAATCGAGCTAATTTTATATAAGCTGAATATATTAAATTTAATAAATACTAATTTGTCAAAAAAAATCAAAAAATTATAAAAATAAAACTGATTTGAACCCAATGAAATTAATTCATAAGATAAGGGAATTTTTTTTTTATTTTTTTTTTGGAGAAAAAAGATTCGGGAAATTAATACTAAGGGAATGTTACTTTATACTGCTTAAGGTGTTTTCTTTTTCTTTGTTTGTTTGTGTTTTTTTTTTTTTTTTTTTTTTGCCATACTTCACTACAATTTAGTTTTACTTCAACAGCTTATTTTGTATATTAAGAAATGGTAATCACAAATCAAAAATATACTTCACTTACTAACCTTTTTTAAAAAAGAAAATTGTAGTAAGTAATATATTCCCACGTGTAGTATAGCTTAAATATTTTAAATTTGAGAAGGGGGGAATAATATGAGAATAAAATTGAAATCAAAAGTTTGCACCAAAAAAAAAATTGAAATCAAAAGTACTCAACATAGTGTTTACCTCTATAAAGTAAATAAATTTCTCTTATTCCGTAGTGGACTAGTGGCTCACCATGTAATATTCAAGTCCAATTATGGGTGTCAATGTCAAAGAAGGGAGAAAAAAACAAAAAATTATACTACTGCTCAAAGTTTGTCTTATTTTTTGGTCTAAATAAAAAAAAAAAAAAGGAAAAAAAAAAAAAAAAAGATGATGAAAGGATGGTGCCTGGAAGAAAAGGGAAAGACGGGGAACCAGCTGTAATATGAGAGAGAAATTAGGTGGGGATTATCAATGACACGTGTCATTATACAATTGGATGCATTTGGAGTAATGACATTTGACAATTACCCGAGTCACGTCAGTGACTCTTCGTCTTTGGCGGCTCGTCTGAACCGCCACTCTTTTCTCTCCCGACCGTAACTCGGCCCGACAACTTACATTATTTATTTAATTTTTTAATTTTTTTTTTTTGGGACAACGTAGGCTATGTTTTTTACAACTTATTTTTATTGATTTTTTTTTTTCTTTCTGATAATCAACAAAAATCAGTAAAAATAATAAAAATCAACGAAAATCAACAAAAATAAACAATAAATATCAACAAAAATAACATGAAGATAACATAGTCTATACAATCTAATGTTAAAGCTTGGAGGTAATTAGAATTTTGAATTAAGGGTGCGTGATAGTAACCTATGAGAGAAAAAATAAGTTATAGAAATTGAATTGAATTGAATGGTTTGAATTAATTTGAGATTCAATAATATGAAATAAACAATCTTATAAAAGTCTATTGATTTAAATTGTAGAATTAATTGATTTAAATGTGCAAATTATACTAGAGTATGTTTATTTCAGTTGAATGTATTTGAAACTAAACTAAATGGACACTAAATACTTCCTCCATCCCTCACTTACCTTAACAAACCACTATTTGCAAAAGGAATTAAGGATTGTAATTTTGGCCTATTTCGCCCTTGGTTAAGATACATTAAGGCCCCGTTCGGGGTGGTTGTGAGTTGTGAGTTTTTGGTTTTGAAATTGTATTTCGAAACCAAAACTTGTTCAGTAAACTTGGGCTGAGTTTTGGTTTTTTGGTCAATTTGAAAACTGGGCACCAAGTTTTGAAAACAAAAAAAAAAGTGATTTTGTATAATAGGTTCTCAGTTGTAAAAGTTAACCGGCAGTTGTCGTGATTATTTACCCCATCTCCTGCCTCCCAATTTCTCTCTCTCCTCCCCCTCTCCCTCTCCTCTTTCTCTCTCCTGCTTCACCCTCCTCCCCGACTCCTCCCTTTCTCTCTCATCCCAATCCCCCTCTCTCTCTGATAATCTCTTTCTCTCTCCTCACAATCCCTTTCTCCTCCCAAGTCCCAATTAATCTTTCTCAGTGCCATAGCCCATAGTTGGAATATCATTCAAACCACCACAGCAACTGGAGATTGTAGTGGCAGCCTGGTAGGTGGGGAGGTAAAAAGGTGCGACTCAAATAGGGAGGTGGCCAATGGTTTTGGTTTTATAAAATTTTGAAATCTCACAACAAAACCTGGTTTTGGTTTATAAAATTTTGGAAACTTAAAACTGAAATCCTATCCGAACGGGGCCTAAAGTAATGGGTAGTAGGGTAAATAATAAGAGAGAGAGAGAGAGTGATTGGAGAGAGGGGGAAAAATCTTAAGAGAGAGAGTGATTGGAGAGAGAAAGTTGAAATTTTTATTGTATTTAAGAGATAGTGGAGGGGTAAATAAGGGAGAATATGAGAAAAATATTGGTTTGTAAAGGTAAGTAGGGGACTTAGTGTTGCATGGTTTGTAAAGGTAAGCGAGTGATGGAAAGAGTAAATAATGCAGTAAAAAAAAGTAAGTTATTGACACAAATTCGACTGAATTGAATTGAACTGAAATGAGATCGAATAAAGTGAAATAAACACACCATAAATTGAATACAATGAATATTACTCTAACAACTTTTTAAGTGGATATTTTATTTTCCATTGAAGGAAAGACATAACTTTCAAACGACATGTTCAAGTCTCTTCCAACTGACAAGAGATTAATATGCAAAACAAACAGCAAACTTTCAAGTGAGCAAACAAACAAGCAACCATGAAAAATCAAGTGTATCATCTTACTTGAAAATTGAGTTGCTCACATCAATCGTAATCATGAATGCTGTTGAAACCCCAAGGCTGGTAACAAACATAAATGTTTTATAACTAAACTCGAATTCCAACTACTTATTTAGCATTCAACTATTTTCATGCTTATACTTTATAATAAGGATGTTTATGTATTTTCATCTCGACTGATTAAGGATGAATGACACCGTACCTTTTTAACTTAGTTGGTTGGAGCTTTATTAATAGTTAACTAGGGTTCCTACAAATTCTTATTGGACTAGTAATTCGACACCCGCTCCTAAGTCCAATTCCAAGGGGTTTGGAGTAAAGAATGATTCATTATCCTTTTGGTTATGTTACGACTTATCAACATTTTTTTTTTGGGTGAATATGAATCTATGCTCCATTTATTATCTATATGCACTTTCTTGTAGTGAGTTATGAGTACTTTGAAGCTAACCTTAGTAGCTTGAGTGAGGTTAGACCGTTTTTTTTATATATTTTTTTATTTTTTATGCAGACTTAAATATCAGAAGGCATTTATCTACCGTGCACATGAGCAATTACTTATTGGTTTTACGTGATCATCTTTCTTATAGCTGAAATCGATGAGACATCAATGTTGACCTTCCTCATATAGCTCATCTCATTTTTAGCATATTATTCATTGTTGATATCTTATTTTGCTAATTTGATGTGGAAAAAAAAAAAAAACATTTGTTGGATATTCATAATTCGATTGTATTAAAAAGTCGATGAAATTCCAATTAACTTTTTGTTAAGGGTGCAATTGGCAAGGGGAGAAATATTCCAATCAATCTTAGTGTTAATCATAAACGACATTATTATTTATGTAGGTAGATAAAAACATTATCTTGTTTCCCAAATTTAGAGACAAAGTCTTCATTAAAGAGACCACATTAATAAACAATTTCAGAAAATAGTTGTTACAATCCTTTTGTTTGTTCCTCATATCATTTTGATAGAGATTCGTTTAATTATTATTATTATAAATCATAGTCCATAGTGGTTTGAAGAACGTTGGTCCACGTTTTAAAAAGTTGAATAAATTAATTAAGATTTTCAACGTTTGACCCGTTCAAAAAACAGTGATTTGAGTACAAAAATATTGGGCTTTTATTTGGGCTTAATTATAGTTTGGGCCCATTAATTAGGCCCATTAAGGTTTAGATTGTACATTTGAAGGGCCTATACTATAATGAAAGGGCCCATTGTGGGAAAAAGGTTGTTGGGTTTGAGGCTGAAAAAACGGTGCACTTAAGTCAAACCAATTAATGGGCCCACGGCCTATTCCCTACTACCATAAGGTTGGTCCAATAATAATTTTTTCTTTCTTATTGGAACCCCAACAAAAAAATTAATGTTAAAATTGAAATAGGCCCCTTTGAAATCTTCAAAAACTACTAGTACAATATGCCTAGCTAGATAGCCCCCATTTTTGTATTCGGTTTAACTCATTTTGATTACGCAACTTTGAGTTTTCTATCCCATATGGATTATTTAATTAGTTTTAGTTCAATTCAGTTCAATCCGATTTAATTGTAATAAACCAAATCTAAGTATCAGGTTTGGTTTTTCCTAAAATAACAACTCGGTGGCAACATGGTATTAGTGATAGAGCAAAGTGGATAGTAAGTGGAGAGTAAATAGTCACAAAAGGCTATGTGAGACCAAGTTGCCGATTTTTAGGATCCTTTCACGGCCTGTTATAAGTCTCCATTTGAAAACGGTTTAGAATTATCACCTTCATCTCCAACCTTTTTGATTGCCTGGTTTATGTAGGTTATATTTGCAGTTTATATGTACATTCATCCTTTTTTTTTTTTTTTCATAGACTCTAGGAGAAGAAGTGTGAATGTAATGAGGGAGACACCTAATGACTCATTCTCTAAAAGAATACTAATCCTAAACTAAAAATAATGTAACACAAGGTGAAGAACACATGTTAGATAATTTCAATAAAAATGTGAAGTGAAGGAGCCCACATCATTAGACTTTCCACTAAAATGGAGCCAAATTCTTACTATTATTGATTATGCTTTTCAAAGCTTTATGCAGTGTTAAGAAAAAGAAAGCTGAAAGGAGTGAACAACTCCTCTTGGCAGTATCCTCTTCAGCAACTGCCCACATGATAATAATACTAATACTGCACCAAATTAGGATCACAGCAGATTTTCATTGGCTACACACAAAACCAAAAACCAAAAAACCTCAAAAACATAAAAAAAAAAAAAAATACTATAAAAAAAATAAAACCAATAAAAGCTGCAAATTACTGTATAAAAGAAAGATTGGTAGTAGCTAGTAAGCTAGGGAGTAGTTTATTTGGCACTTTTGCACCAACAAAATTTGCTGTTCTCCTTTAAGCATTGGCTTCTGTGAAGTGAAAGGGACAGAGCAGAGAAGAGTGAGAGTGAAAAGGAAATGTGGAGCTTTCCCTAGAAAAACTAGAAACTCTCACTGTAATCTAAAAATTTGCCTTGTTTATGTCTTTTTTGTTCATTTCATTGTGAAACAGTTGCAATCTTCCAATGTCCAAATAAGGGTCACAAACTGGTGGAGAATGAAATTTTGATATTGATGAGAGAGAGAGAGAAGAAAGGACAAAATGGGGAAGATGGTTCTTATTTTGTTTGTTATGATCATTCAACCCAATTGGGTGTTTCATTTGTCTCTCACATATGGCAGAGCAATTCCTCCTGTTTCAGTTCCTGTTTCAGCTCCTGTTCTTTCACCTCTTATTAGCTCTTCAATTTCTCCTTCAATGGCTGAATTTTCACCAGGTAATGCTCTCTTTCTCTTTTTTCTGCCATTTGAGCTCTACCCATTTGAGGTGCATTTTAGATTTTTTTTTCTTTTTTTGAAAATGGGTAAAATTAGTATTTGATCCTTGTTTAGTTCATTAATTTTGTTTTGGTGGGCACTTCAAAATTTAAGTTCAAGAAAAGAAAGTTATAACCGCCATGCCTAGATCATTGAATGTGATAGTCTGATAGATGTATTAAATAATGCAAGATTTTTTTTTTCTCCAAATTAATTGGGTCATAATCAATATTATCTTTTTTGATCCAACCACATTGTTGTCTTCAATTAGCTGTCTCAAATTCCTATCTTTCTTCCCCAAAATGCAATTTTTGAGCCTTCTGTAGTTTGTTGTGAAGTGGGTTTATGTTATCTTCCACTTCCAAGGTTTGCAATTTTGGTTGTTTTTTTTTCCCCCACTGAGTTTTGCTTGTTGTGATCAGGAATTCAAGTGGGTAGTGAGGAGACAAAAATGGATACACACAACAGATTGAGAGTAGCCCTAATTGTTGCCTGTTCTGTAGTTGGTCTTGTTGTGTTGTCTTTGTTGTGTTTAGGGGTTTATCACAAGAAGATGTTAGATAAACCTAGGAAGAAGCAAGCTAAGAATTCAGGTAAAATCCTTAGATCTTGATGTCAATGATTTGGGTATTAATGACACTTAAAAATCTCAGAATGTACATTTGCTCATTATCACTGACATAGTTATTGCTGTTTCTGAAGATGCTGCCAATGGGTTCTCACTACATCATTTGAGGGGTAGCTTCAATTCTTTGAAAATGAATAGCAAATTAAGAGGATCCATCTCAACTATGGATTATAAGATACTCGAGGCTGCAACCGACAGTTTTCATGAAAGTAATGTCCTGGGTGTGGGTGGTTTCGGATGTGTTTACAAGGCTAAGCTTGATGAAAACTACTATGTCGCGGTGAAGAAAATCGACGAGTCTGGTCAAGACGCTGAAAAAGAGTTTGAGGTACCAATAAATATTTACTTCTGTGTCTGTTGTTTGCTCAAGATTGTGACTTTTCAATGTTAACTACACCGTTATTCACTGAGTTGTGTTCCAATTATGTAAGTGCAGAATGAGGTTGAGTTGCTCAGTAAAATTCGACATCAGAATATCATAACTCTGCTGGGTTATTGCATCCATGGGGATACAAGACTTCTTGTTTACGAACTTATGGAAAATGGATGTCTGGAAACTCTGTTGCACGGTAATATTTTGTACTTACTGTCCATCATTCTCAATAAGAGACAGAATAACGTCAAGTTTTAAGCTTTAAATTATGAAGGATGGATGTTGATGAAGCTCTGATTACTTGCATTTGATTAATTAATGTGTTAGGAGCTTCTCGAGGATCAGCTTTAACTTGGCACATCCGAATGAAAATTGCTCTTGATATTGCGAGGTGACTTTGTTAAACAATATAGATATACATTAGTTGGTTGATTATATTTCTTACTACTTAACGACAAATTTGTACTTCTTGACCAGAGGATTAGTATATCTACACGAGCACTGTAATCCGCGAGTCATTCATAGAGATCTGAAATCATCCAATATCCTTCTGGATTCTGCGTACAACGCCAAGGTTAGTAATAAAGAAAATTCAGAAGTGTCTACTTACTGTCTAATCCTCTCTGTTCATTTCGTGATTTTCATACTGTATTTAACTCAATTTCGCTACTTATTTTTTCTCTCACATATTGTTATTCATTCAGTTCCCATTCTGTTCAATTCAGCATCATGCAGTTGTATTGAACAGGACAGTGGCATTACTAGAATATCATAATATTCCTCTTGTAAATTCTGTTCTTAATCATTCTCTTCTTGCTTCTTTGATCTCCTTTCCTCTCCTCTTCATCGGTTGCCAGCTCTCGGATTTTGGCCTTGCCATCACTGACGGGCCTCATTGCAGGAGCAACATCAAGCTCTCTGGCACCTTGGGTTATGTGGCGCCCGAGTACCTCTTAGATGGTACGCCAACGAAACTTGCTCTGCCTAGTTATCAGCATATTCTATGCTATATTGGATGCTTAGCTTTTGTCTAACATATAGAATTTGTATTTGTTTGAACAAGATCCATTATAATGGCTTTGTCGGGCTCTTTCATTAATCATCCCGTATAAACAATCAGATCTTATCTTAGTAGGTGTATATTAATGCTTGTTGTTATCATTAACATATATTATTTGCATATGGGTGCACATGTATTTCCACTGAAAGGCTGGTGGGTCAAATTATGGTATGAATTTTGGTTCTAAAATAATCCCATGTTTAAATTAAATTAGTGATCTCGATCTTCTTGCTGGTTTCTAGAATACTTTGGTCCACATATTGATTTTCTTGCACTAAGAAATTTGAGAAGTTAGAATATTGTTGTTGACATGGTTCTTTGTTAACCTAAAAGTTGTGTGATAATGTAATTTACTTTTAAGGCTAGAATCATGTGTGAATTTTGATGTTGAAATTTCATTTGAGTTTCTGGGTGTAGATCAGCTCGATTTGCACCAATTTTCTGCACTTAGACCTGATTCGCGTCTTAAAACATGAGCATGATGGACCCAAATGAGATAGTACACTTGAACTTCAATTCGAGCAAATTCCTTCAGTATTGAATATCTTAGGACATATAGGTTGGTCAAGTTTTCAAGATGTCTGACAACAAAACACTGAAGCAGTTGAAACTGCAGTTTCGGTTTCTGAATCGGATAAACTAATAGTTTTGTTTATGTTACCAGGCAAATTGACGGATAAAAGTGATGTCTATGCATTTGGAGTGGTACTTTTGGAGCTTCTCCTTGGGAGAAAGCCTGTGGAAAAGTTATCACCAGCTCAATGCCAATCCATTGTCACTTGGGTATGTCTAATTCTGCCATAATACATGTTGATCCATAGTGGTAGAGCATAGGGTCTTCGACTTCAGGCTCCTAATTTCTCTTTGTTCGTCAAGTGCAGGCCATGCCTCAACTGACTGACAGATCTAAACTTCCCAGCATCGTGGATCCTGTGATTCGAGACACCATGGATCCTAAGCATTTGTATCAAGTAAAGACCCTGTTCATTTCCTTGTCACCATACTGTATTTTATTCATTTCTACAACCTATTTTTTTATCACATATTATATTCATTTTAGTTCAGTTCTGTGCCATTTGGTTGAATTGGACAGGACCTAACTTATTACAAAACTAATCCTTAGATGGAGTTCATTCATCATTTATGATTATGTTGTTTATGATCCAAGCACGAATTTGCTCAAGAGATTTGTTATGCTGCTGTTTCTTGTAGGTTGCAGCAGTAGCTGTCCTTTGTGTGCAACCAGAACCAAGTTACCGTCCATTGATAACTGACGTCTTGCACTCCCTCATTCCTCTCGTCCCAGTTGAACTCGGAGGTACCCTCAGAGTTAACCCGCATACTTCCTTCACGGTCTCTACAACAAGTACTGAGCAGCAAACAGCCTAAAGGGTTGCACATTTTCGCAATTTTGAAATTGCCTTTCCTTGCATATATCCCCTCTCATGAGTCTCAACCATATTGCTCACGTTCAAGTTATCATTACATATTCCCTATTCTCCTTGATTCCTTTTTTCATTCTCTTAGATTCTTAGGGTTATTTGGAGATTCAGAGGGTGGTAGTTGAGGTGTGATGCACTGAGTGAAAGATTGTTGTTTTGGTAGTTCGTAAATTGAACACATACATAAAAGTTGAATGAAAATAGCAGCTGTGCATACAAAATGCTGTCAGTGTTGCAGAACACCTTCTATTAGCTCAACTACATGCACAACCCTTATTGCACCGAGCCAATGCACAAAACTCATGTGTACAAGATAGAGAGACCCTCAAACAGAGACTACTATGACCCTGCTCATGTCGTCGTTATCATTCTGCATTGTTCAGTTCATTTGAATTCAATTCAGTGCAGTTAGTTAAAGTGAACAGAGTTTATGCCTCAAATAACTGAGAGGTCCACAATGTCACTTTGGGTACTTTGAAGCAGCTGGAAAGGCAAATCTTACAAGTAACTGCTAAAGAAACTCTCACAAAGTAAACCAAGAAAAAGAAAATCCACAGCACAAGCCACAAGGTAGTATGTCATGGACTCATGGTGGTTTTTTTTTATCCCTGGTGACAGTCGGTACCCTGTAAATCACCTTCATAATTCAGCCGAAATATATTGCTAACAATTGTGAGGCGCAACCTCGGACAAGGAGCACAATGTTGGCATGGACATAAGACTCTGTAGTTGCTTCAAAAGCACACCTAAGTAGACGCTTGTAGCTTGAGCTATAAGCACCAAATCAAAGGTGATGAACCTCCTGAAAGGATGCACAAGTGTGCTCCCCACGGTTAATCCGAGTACTTAAAGCCACTAATATGGCAGAAGTAATGCCAACGAAGGCTTTTTATTTTTCTTTTCTTTTTGTAGGGCCATGGAAAGAATTGAGTAGAAAATAGGTAAAAGTTATTATAAAATGGTACTCCCTCCGTTTCGCTAAAATCTTGTCATCCAA
>BSSO01006853.1:0-11540 GCA_030267885.1 Mesembryanthemum crystallinum | reverse complement strand
AAAGAGCTAGTATCAAAACCTAAAGATTTAGAGTTCGAATCTTCTTAACTATGATTTTTTTTTTTTTTTTTAATTGAGAAGATGAATATGGTGCTTACATGACAATGCATGTGACACTTCAACGTATATGTGGCAGTACTAAGCGCTGACATGGCATGCTGACGTGTCGAGCTTTGGTTGAATCGTTGTGTTTTAAACTAATTATATAGATTTCATAAAATTACCCTAAGTCGTGAAAATGTAGCCCCTAAGTCGATAAAAGTAGCCACTAAATTGCGTAAAGTTATTCCTGGATTGGGTCAAATTGTTTAAAGTAGCCCCTAACTCACTAAAAATAACCCCTAAGTTACGAAAAGTCACCCTTAAATTAGGTCGTTAACGGTTAGACGGTTGTATAAGAGAGTTACTCTTAATTTTATTTTATATTTTAAAGTTTTGTTAAATTAATTTGCGAATAAAGTGTGGAAATGATCATGGACTGAACGCAACAAAATAATTTTCCAAGATTATCCCTGATCCTCGCAATAGGTTGTGCACCATATTGAATACTACTCCATCCGTTCATAAATAACTCTACATAGGTGTCTTCCTAATTTGGTTGTTTCACAAAAACACTAACATATCTTTTTTAGGTAAAAAGGTTGGTGGTAAATTACAATTATATCCCCAACTAAACACTTCCAACTACCCACCCAATAACTAATGTTGTGGGTAAAAGGAGAAATCACATGCCAAAATAAGCTTGCATTGATTTTTGTACAAAAAGTAAATGGTAGAGTTGTTTAGGAATGGAGGGAGTACTACCTTTGTTGTGTAGAATGCTCAGTATACCTACTAATAGTAATCCATATGAACAATTTATTGTGCATTTGATGGGCTAGTCCATAGTTTTAGAGGAGCATTTTCCTACTATCAGTTTCATTGAGAGTTTGGGGTCTGCAGGGCATTCCTAGCATATTGTACATAAAGATTGGAATAATTCCCCATGGGGTATTCATTAATGATAACTGAATATATATACACAATACAATAAAGGGCCCTGAATACATTGGGTCGGGCCTAGGTATACATGAAATAAACTATGTCTATTTACATATACTATCACACCCCCGCAGTCCGAGCGGGAGGAGGGAGGACGCTCAGACTGGACCGAAAATCAAGAAAGAGCGACGAATGGAGGCCCTTAGTGAAGATATCAGCATACTGAGAAGAGGAGGGCACATGAAGGACACGGACTTGACCCAAAGCGACCTTCTCCCGGACAAAGTGAATATCAATCTCAATGTGCTTCGTCCTCTGATGCTGCACAGGGTTAGTGGATAAATAAACAGCACTCACATTATCGCAATACACAATAGTAGCCCGTGTGAGTGGGCAATGAAGCTCGAGAAGCAGGTTACGGAGCCAACACGCCTCAGCGACAGCATTGGCCACACCACGATATTCCGCCTCGGCACTGGAACGAGAGATCGTGGGTTGGCGCTTGGAAGACCAGGAAATGAGATTGTCGCCAAGGAACACACAATAACCGGAGGTGGAACGGCGGGAATCCGGACAACCACCCCAATCTGCATCAGAATAGGCTGTAAGACCTGTGGTGGCCGAAGGGAACAGCTGAAGGCCATGATCGAGGGAACCCTTGTATATAGCACATAATGCGCTTGAGAGCCTGAAAGTGGGGCTCCCGAGGATCATGCATGTAGAGACAAATCTGCTGAACCCCGTAAGAGATGTCGGGGCGTGTGAAGGTGAGATACTGCAAGGCGCCTGCGAGGCTACGGTAGAGGGTAGGGTCGGCAACCGGAGCACCGTTGGGACCAAGCTTGGACTTGGTGTCAACAGGGGTGGAGCAAGGCTTGCAGTTACTCATGTTAGCCCGATCAAGGATCTCCAGGGCATACTTGCGTTGGGACAGAAACAGGCCATCAGCAGAGCGGGTGGCAGAGATGCCAAGGAAGTAATGTAGGGGTCCCAAATCAGTCATAGAGAACTCCGTGCTGAGGGAAGCGATAATCTGTCTAAGTAACTCATCTGAAGAGGCAGTAAGCACAATATCGTCCACATATAAAAACAAGAAAGCAACGTTAGTTCCATGGTGATAAATGAACAGAGATGAGTCAGATTGGCTGTGTCGGAAACCAATCGTAGACAGATAGGCAGAGAACCGCTGATACCAAGCACGGGGGGCCTGTTTCAGTCCATATAGGGACTTCCGCAGGCGACAAACATGATCTGGATGAGTGGGGTCAGCAAAGCCAGGGGGCTGATGCATGTACACTGTCTCCTGAAGATCGCCATGGAGGAAGGCGTTCTTCACATCAAGCTGATGAATAGGCCAAGACCTGGATAGGCCGAGGCTGAGCACAGTGCGTATGGTGGCCGGTTTCACAACCGGGCTGAAAGTCTCATCACAGTCCATGCCGGGGCGCTGGGACCGGCTATTAGCAACAAGACGCGCCTTGCAGCGCTCAAGGTTTCCATCGGAATCGAACTTGTTGCGAAACAACCACATAGAATGAACCATATTCACCCCCGGGGGTCGGGGCTCCAGGGTCCAAGTACCGTTTTTAATTAGAGCATCATATTCCGCCTGCATGGCGTCACGCCAGACAGGGTCTCTCAAAGCCTTCACATGGGAACGAGGACAGGCGGGGCGGCAGAGACATGTAGGTTAAGGCGTTGGACGGGTTTAACGATGCCTAACTGGCCACGGGTGACCATGGGGTGGGTAGTGGCGCGGGAGGGATGGGGAGGGGAAGTAGGAGCGGCCGGGGAGGGAGGGGAGGANGTTGGGAAGGAGGGGATGAGGGGGTGGCCGATTGGGAAGGAGGGGATGAGGGGGTGGCTGCGAAGGTGGCGGCGGCCGGGGAGGGAGGAGGAACCGGGGGGTCAAACTGGGGCGTGGGCACACCTGCAGACGCGACACTCGACTGACGGAGAAACTGAAGAGAGATGGAGGAGATAGAGGTGTTGTCGTCAAGGAAGTCATAAGTGGACGGGGGAGATGGAGAAACAGAGGTGAATGGGAAGCTAGACTCATCGAAGACAACATGGCGAGAGATGATGATTTTGCGTGAGGCAAGATCAAGACACCGATAACCCCGATGGTAAGTCGGGTAACCGAGGAAGACACAAGGAGTAGACCGAGGGGCTAGTTTTTGGGGAGCAGTGGAGGACAAGTTAGGATAGCATAGACACCCAAAGACCCGGAGATGATGGTAAGAGACAGGTTTGTGAAATAGCTTAGTAAAAGGGATGTCATTGTTGATGGCAGAAGAGGGGAGGATGTTGAGGAGGTGAGAGGCCATATGAAGGGCCTCAACCCAGTAGGAGGGGGGGAGGCGAGCCTGAAATATGAGAGTGCGCATCATGTTATTAACGGTGCGGATCATTCGTTCGGACTTACCATTTTGTTGGGATGTGTGGGGACAAGAGAAGCGAACGACCATGCCATTTTCGGCGAATAAAGCATGCATAGGCATATGATCAAATTCACCCCCATTATCACATTGGAAAGCTTTAATTTCACAATTAAACTGAGTTCTAACATAGGCACGGTAGTGGAGAAATTTGGAGAAAACATCACTTTTGCGTCGAAGAGGATAAACCCATAAGAATTGTGAAAAGTGATCCAAAAACAAAACATAATAATTAATCCCACTTACGCTCTCAACAGGAGAGGTCCAAACATCAGAATGAATAATGTCAAATGGAGAAGAACAAACAGAATCCGAACGATAAAAGGGGAGTTTAACATGTTTTCCCAACTGACAGGCATCACACAAAGAACTAGAAGACTCCCTACTACACGAAATAAAACCCCTAGAAACTAGAGACTGAAAAACAGAGTCGCCGGGGTGGCCCAAACAACAATGCCAGGTGGAGCGACTGCAGGTGACCAAGGCGGTGGGAGTGGAAGTGGACGCGGTGGACGCTGTGGAGGTGAAGGGATATAGGTCGCCCGTGCTGTCACATCGAACGAGGGTTTTCTGCGTCTGCAAATCAAACACAGAAAAACCGTTAGGATCAAACATGACAGCACAGTTGTTATCCCGGGTAAACTGACGAACAGACACAAGGTTTTTAATTATGTGTGGGGTAACTAGGACATTTTGTAAAGTAAGGGGTCGGGTAGGGGTAGGCAAAATAGTATGACCCATGTGCGAGACAGGAATAAAAGACCCATTACCAACAGTGACTGAATTAATGCTCGAATTAAAAACAGAACTAAGAGTACCTGTGTGGGACGTCAAGTGGGATGTCGCACCTGTGTCGAAGAACCAATCTGAAGTACCCTGATCCTGCAAAGTGAGAGCATGGAATGCCTGCGGGAGAGCTGTAGTAGGCTCAATGGGCTCGGTGGACGAGGTCGGGGGAGCTGAGAACCAAGTCCACGGAAGAGGGACAGTGGCGGATGCGAGATGAGCGGCGGGCTGCTGCTGTCCGGGACGCGCGCCTAGTACGCCTGGTCCCGGGGAGCCATAGCCGGCTGCCACGCCCGGCCCAGGTGCAGACAGGCCCGGGGGAGGCGTGAACAGCCCGGCAGGACCTGCCGAGAGCTGGGCAGGGGCCCAGGGACGCGCTGACTGCTGCTGCGTGGCCGCGGGTGCTGGCGGGCGTGGCTGCTGCCCGGGTTGGGGACCCGGTGTGGCTGGCGCGTCATTGCCACGGCCCCGCTGCTTGCCCTTGTTGCTGTTTCGGCCACGGTTTTGATTGGAGGGTGGGGACGGGTTTTGCTGTGGGGGTATAGCATAGGAAACGTTGGGCGAGGTGGTTTGGTAAGTGGAGGGTGGTGGGTAATAAGGGGGAGGTGGTGGGTAATAGGGGTAAGGAGGATAATAGTTGGGGAGGCTTGGGTTTTGGTAAGAGGATGGAGACGGAGAGGCATAGAGGATTTGAGAGGAGGAAGAGTGATCATAGTGAGTTGGGCTAAAGGAAGTCTTTTTGGCTAGTCTTTGTTCCTCAAGCAAAAGCATAGACCTTGCTTTGAGAAACGATGGGAAGGGGTCTTGATGTTTAATGACATTGTGGATGTTATCAAATTTGTCACTCAAACCATTAATCATATGCATTACAAGATCTTTCTCATTGATTTTACCCCCAACATTCTTAATAAGGTCGGCACATGTTTTGATTTTGTGGGCATAATCAGTAATGGACATATCACCTATGGTAAGAGTACGAAGTTCATTTTCAAGATCCATCTTCCTAGCATCCTTATTATCCCGAAACAAATTTTCCAAGGCTACCCATAACTCCCTAGAAGTGATATCGGGCGTAAGAACCATAGATAACAAGGATTTGGATATAGTGCCACAAATCCACATTTTTATTAAATCATCCAACCGTTCCCAATCAGTGTCATCTTTGCCGGAGGGCTTAGATGAACCATCCAAGTGACCCCAAACACCAAAACTACGACAATGGGTTTTAAACAGTTCACGCCAGGCATCATAATTGAGTTCATTCATATCCAAGACAATTGGAATTGTGGTTTTAATATTAGTGATACCAAAGGGCTTATCGGAGGGAGAGGGGTTTTGGTCTCCTGCCATGGCGAAATAAGGCAGTAAAAGACAAAGGATAAAGATGAATAAAGGTGGTGCAATAAAGGGAGGGGAAGGCAATTAATGAAGGGGAGGCAGGATCTGACAAATGGAATAAAGAAAGGTGAGCAAGAGACAAAGATTAACAAAGTGGAGATGGGATATACCGCAATAGAAAAGGGCAACGAGGAGCTGCAGCGAGCGAAGGACGTGATGTGCGTCCGTGGCGGTAAGAGAAGGATCGGGAGACAGCAGCGACAAGTCCCAGCACGACAGGATGCTGGAGGACTTGCTGACCGGCGGCGGCTCAACGGCGGCCGACACGGTGGGTGAGGCTGAGTTTGTGAGTAGGGTTAGGATTTTTGAAATTGAAGCTCTGATACCATAAAGATTGGAATAATTCCCCGTGGGGTATTCATTAATGATAACTGAATATATATACACAATACAATAAAGGGCCCTGAATACATTGGGTCGGGCCTAGGTATACATGAAATAAACTATGTCTATTTACATATACTATTAGTACATGATATTTTTTTCCCCCTAGTGGAGACCACGACCACAAGAGTAGGCTCTTAGTTGTTGCGTCGTCAGCATGGTTGCAAGCAAAGTGTTTGGTTGAGAAGTAGGGCTGGCCACAAGTCAAGCCGCTCGCGAACAGTTCGGGATCGATTCGACTATAGCTGGGCTCAGACTCGATTCGATTAGTAAACAAGCCGAACTCGAACTCGAACTCGCGGCTTGAACTTTAAACGAGTCGAGCTCGAGCTCAACAATACTTGGCTCGTCGGCTCCCAAGCCTAAACAAAGCTTAAGATAATACTATGTCATATAGTTACTTTAACAAAAGTTACATAATGTTTATTTTTGAAATATTGTTTTAACCAATATGATATGGAAGATTTGGGTAAAAAATTATATGTTTAAACGAACTCGAGCTCGAACTCGAACTCCGTAATTTGCCTTCGAGCCGAACTCAAGCCCAATTTTTAGAGTTCGACTCAAACTCGAGCCCGAGTATTTTTAAACGAGTCGAGCCGAGCTTGCTTGGTATTCGGCTTAGTTCGACTCGTGGCTAGCCCTATTGAGATGACTGAAGCAGCTGCAAGGAGGTTCGGGCTGCAACTTGCACAAAGACTTCAATGCAAAATGATCCGGCTTGAAAGCGATGCCTTAGCAATGATTCAATGACTTTAATGCATATCCCTGATACAATATTAAATATATTAGGAAAAAAATTTCAAAAAGGGTATATCCGAGGTTCGGGATGATAATAAAAAGGGTGTCTGACGTTTAACTATTCCCATTTAGGGTATCCAACATTTTGAATTAATTTACATTTGGGGTCCAATTGGTCGACGTTGTGAAAAAATCTGTTACAATTGTGAGTTAGAGTTTTTATCAGGATTTGTTTGGAAATCTGTCTTAAGGACTTCTGCAATCCATTGAGCCCAAACACTTGGTTTCTTGTCCAATCTATTGCAAGTGTGCTCATATCTAAGAATTTTGATCTGAAAAGTTATATTATCAGCAAGTAATAAAGTATAGACCCTGCGTGGACATTTTTCAACCTCTACTTCTTTCTTTTATGGATCATTTTCAACCTCCTTCGCCCTATTACAAGTAGCTCAATATTTCTTTTTCAAACTACTCCCATTTTCTAAAGGAATAAACTCTTCTTGGATTGAATTTTTTCTCTTCTACCAGAGTTTTTACGGTGTCAGCCAATTGGACCATAAATGTGAATTAATTCAAAATGTTGGGTAGCCTAACTGGGAATAGCTAAATGTCAGACACTCTTTTTATTATTACACTAAACGTCAGGTACTGGTTTTTGAAAATTTTCCAATATATTATACCAAGTTGTTAATGAGGCTTTAGTCTCCTATCTAAGACTGAAACACTGGTAGTTAAGTACATTAGGTCCCTGATTCGAATCCCACCTCCCATGTTGTATGTAAAAATTTATTACTCCCTCCGTTCTCAAATGAAAGTGACGCTTTGTTTTCCGCAACTCACATGCATGCAATATATTTAGCGTATGTAAAACACACAATATGTATGCACCCAAAAAAAATTAAAAAAAAAAAAAAATACAATGCTAAACAATTTATTGTACTATTTGGAAGATAATAAAGCCTCTTATTTCAATAAACTATATTGACGTACACATTATTTATACCCACTGTTACATGAAAGAAGGTAATAATAGATGACACACGAAATAGAAAACACACAAACCATGCATGCATGTTCTTTATGAAATTGAGGCTACTTTTACACATTACATAGTATGGGATTTCCTCTTAAAGCTCGCCCATACATTACATGATGTTGTTGTTTATTAGCGGTTTTTGCAATAGCCACGAGCCCATCCAACCTGACGGTAACAGAAGCCAGAGCAACAGAATGGAGGACCTTGATCCTCTCGACATCCTTTTCCATTTTTGATGCATTTTGCAGATATAATGGCTATCAACATATAATCAAAAAGTTATATTAGAATTTTCCAAGTCCAAGAGGTATTAAATTAAAACCGAAAAGAAAATAAAAAAAAAAAAGTGATGAGCAAATTAAAGGAGATATAGCAATAGTAGCAATACCTGACATGCTCAGTACCAGAATCAACACAATAGCAAATTTCAGCAAGGAAGATGAAACCTTGGCCATGTTGATAACGATTGATAATTAGAGGGTTTAGCTAATTAGTTTGTTGCTTAATTATGTTATGTCACATAGGAAGTGAGCTGGTATTTATACTATGGAATTGTAATATATTATTGTTTCTGATATGCTATAAACAGAGGAAAACCTAGTCAAAAGGTGTAATTATAAAAATGACTAGCAATAGGATAACAGAGTAATGCAATATTCCTCGCATGCTTAATTTGACTAATTGCAGTCATTAGGAATAAGAAAAGAAACGTTATCTCAAGCAAGCATTAATATATGTAAAAGTAATACAATTCGTCTCTTATCAGGTCGCCTGATATATCGGGTGGTTACTGGGTAAATGAAAAGTAGTACTGCGTAAGCAAAATAAACACTCTTACTTCTTTTTGTTCATCTTGTCATTATCATTATTCAAAAAGTTTAATTTAGTTTAGGTCAGTTAAAGTTCGTTTCCTTTATTTTGATAAAACTCAATTGAATTGGATGCTCCTAAACTGAACTAAATTGTTTTGAGCTAAAATCTGAATTGAATTGAAGAAAGCCATTTTGCATAGAACTAAGTTGAATTGAAGTGATCCAAAAGCACCTCAACTAAACTAAAAATAAGATGAGAAAAACAAAGCTTTTGTTAAAAGTTAAGTTAAATTCTGCAACTAAACATTTTTTTACATTTTTTTTGTTCGTAAATAAAAAGTTACTATTCATTCAATTTATTGTATTTACTTAAATTCAATTTCTCCCTTTTGCAATGAACAAAATCTCATATAGTCTTTCTACTCACAGTTATTCACCCTTTTTTTCCCCTATCTTTTCTTTCTAGAGGAAAGAAAGAAAAAATGGCAATCACATAGCGTATGTCTCCCACTTTTTTTAGGCTATATTTGGCTTTAGGCTATATTTGGATAAATAATAGACCATTTAAACTTTAATCGCCTTGTAAGTTTTTAGGTACTTTATTATTATTATTATTATTATTATTATTATTATTATTATTATTATTATTATTAATTTATGTAATATCTTCATCAACCAAATAATTTATCTAATATCTTCATTTTCTAGGTCTCACTTTGAAATTTTACGACTAGTTTTCAGAAACTATTCATAATATTCTAAATTTCAAACATCTTCTCAGTCGTCTATTATTATTTTTTCAATTATTTTATAACAAACTTAAACAATTAGTATTTTTTATTTAAATTCTTATATACACCGTCTAATAGTTAGATGACCATATTGAGGGGTGACTTTTTCGCAATTTAGGGATTACTTTTAGCGACTTAGGGGTGACTTCTTATAACTTATTGCAATTTTATAAAATTACCATAAGTTATAAAAAGTTACCCATAAATTTTTAAAGTCACCCTTCAATAGGACCATCTAACGATTAAACGGTTATACAAGAGTCTTTGATTTACAAGATATTTTTGATTGTGATCTTTAGCAATCTTATACCCAGAAAAGGGTGTGCCACTCCACTCACTCTCTTTTGCGACTCAATTTTCCTCTGCGTTCTCTCTTAATTAATCGAACTGTGCCTTTTCTCTTTCCGTTAATTCATCCTTATCCAATCTTGTAGATTATATTTACTTTGGATTTTACAATCTTATGTAGGCCACCGTAACTTTGTAAGTGCTCTAGGCGGCTTCCGAGTTTTTCTTGCCACTACCAAATAAGAATTGAGATACAATACACCAAGTATATGCAATATCGATTAGCCTTTTTGAAATCTCTATAATAATCAGATTCAAAGGAGGTCCTTTAAACCACAACGCGACACATCAACATGTCACGTCAACTGTTTACATGTATTATAATGTGTCAAATCTATATAATCTATATAATAATAATAATAATTAGTTTAAAACACATAGATTTAACCAGAGCGCGCCAAATCAGCTGCCACATAGGATGTTGATGTGTCATAGAATGTGCTGAGTCATCATATCTATAATTCAACTACATCCTCTACATCGTCATCATTTGACATATCATCCTCTTGAAGAAAAAAAAAAAAAAAAAAAATATGCCAACTGATCAAGTAACTTAGACGATTAAAGTAATTGCCCAACTAATTAATATAAGTAACATCCCATGGCTGAATAATGTGACCCAATTAATAGTGCCAATGGGGCATGCCATTTAAAGAAAATGTAACCGTCGTCCTTGGTACTTATTCCTAGCCCCATCAAAATAATCCTTCTTGGCTCTCTGCCTCTCTCAAAGTCTCACCGTCTCTCCATTTTCTAAGATTGTCTGAGTGCCAAGCAGCCCACGGCAACAGCACCGCACCGCACAACGTTGAGCCAAGGATAATGACACACAATTTGAGGTATAGTATTACTTCTTAGTAATTTCAAATAAGATGTTTGAAATAATTTGAGTTTGTACTTTGTTTGAATTTCTGTTGAATTGTTCAAATTAAGTTTACTTCAACTTGCCTTTTATTTTATTTTATTGTTGAATTTATAATTTATATGGCATTCTTGAGTTGTGACTGCATTAGTATTATAACTGATATGAATCCTGTAATTACAATTGTGATAACAGTTCTCCCCTTTTCTTAATGAGTTATAGACTGATTGTGATTGTGATTGTTATTGTGATTGTGATTGTGATTATGAGTCTATGACCCACATAAAATTAACAACTAAGAAGTAACTGAAGTATTCTTCATTGTATTCGCTATGGTATTTATTTTAGATTTTTTTGCACAATGGTTATTGTGAGAATAAATTAGTTATGAAAGTTGCCTCTTCCTGTATTACTTTAGTAAGCTTTCATATCTCTCCTTCTGCAGTATGTAATCAGAATGAAAGATGAAACGGTTTCAACTTACAACAAATTGTTTTTGTTGCTTTGTCTCAACAGGAAATCCAAAAGTTATAAGTGGCTATTGTATATAAGGTTTATTTATAGCTGAGAAATGGTCAAAATTTTGATACTTTAGTTTTCTTCGAACGCGATAGGATCAAATGGACATGTTCACATATGATCCAAAATGGACAAGGCAAGGTATGACAACAAAGCAACATAAGTATCAAAACAGGATCTCTCTACTGTACTATCACTTGCTATGAATCTGCATCACGACATCTACCAAAAATCTAAGAAGATCAACCATGGATGTCAGTTCATTGTTCAATTTCCAGTTTTCTCCCCTCTTTTCAAGTTTGAGTGCAATCTTATATGTATCTTATAAATTTTGATGTAAGGCAAATTCCAATGTGGCTCCCTCCATTTTTGCATCTGCTAATACCAGCTATCAAATTACATCTCTCTGCCATCATTGGCAGCACTCATTGACACGCCCGCAAG
>BSSO01006852.1:0-11545 GCA_030267885.1 Mesembryanthemum crystallinum | reverse complement strand
AAAAAAAAACAAAAAAAAGAAGAAAAAGGTTTAAGGACAAAATGTTTGGTGTTCTTATGTTAAAGTAGAATGTATTTGAAGATACTACTCTTTAATAGTTTTTAATAAAATAATAACACAGTTGACAAAGAATTAGCAAGTAATAATAATACTAACCAAGTACTAAAAATACTTTGATAAACTTAGTATTTAACAAGTTTAATGTCACGATCGGTAATGTTAGAGGGTTAGGTAGCTTATTCAATCTGATAGGCAGAAATATCGAGTGCAATTAAGGTTCACACCACGATCTATATGTGAAGGATATTCTATCGAGAATTTATCTGGGATTATGCGAAGGATATGAAAGTTGAGGTTTTATTTGAGATCTATTAGAGGATTATACCAATTTGGGATCTTAAGAGTTTTGATTGTATGAGAACTATCGGAGAATATAGTATGGATGTTTTATCTAGAGCCTTTTTGGGAAAAATTCCTCTGAACCAAGGCAATTCGTAGTAGGATATTTGAGGTTTTATTTGCAATCCTGATAAAATGGTGATTGAGAAGATTCTAATTGGGAGTTATTGAAGATAATTTGGGAATTGAAGAGCATTAGGAAGCCATTGAGGTATAAAATATGATTCTTAAAACAAAGTCACTTAGGTTGTGAGCTAGAAAAAAAGAGATGAAAGTTATTTGATTAAATTTTCTCGAGGATCAAGGTAATTAGTGAAAATTAGAGTATTTGAGGTTTTATTCTAAGAATAAATAGTGATAAAGGGATTTTGTTTGGGGAACAATGTAAAATCAATTTGGGAAAATTCAAAAACATTTAAGGTATTAGTAATTGTTTTCTTGAGGTCTTTAAGAATGTGAATGCGATCACTAATTTATAGCATAATTTGGGTAATAACATATGGATTTTGGGTGACTTGTATAAAATGGAACAGTTAAATTATTAGCTATGGGAAATATAAAAATCATGATATATAATTTGAAAAACCATTTGGAGAACTCAGTAAAAAGTGTTTAGGATATCAAATCAGAAATTGAATACTTTTGGAACATAGTTATGGAGATTAAATCGAGAAATGATACTTGGAGACTATGAGATACCTAGAAGACATAATTAGTTGTTGGGTTAATAAGATGACTCAAAAAGGAAAGAAAGAAATTAGATGAGAGGTTCCAAACATTGGGGTTTAATAAACTTGAGTTGAGGAATCATATATGGGATCTATGATTGACAGTTATTCAACTAAGTTTATGGAATTGAGTTCATATAGGATTAGAAATAAATTTCTGCTAAGGTGACATATATAGGTGTTTTAATTGAGAGATACAGTAATCACATTGGGATAAGAAGTTGATAAATATTACTTCTCAAGGTCGAAATATCGAGATTTATTGGGTTATGTAAATCTCAAGTATAAATAATAAGAATCATATGGAATGAGAGATAAGAGTGATAAGAATTCTAAGGTGATATTAGCTAGGAAATTGAGAGATTAGAGACAAAGTCATGAATTATAAATTTTGAAGATTCTAGTGTTAGATAAGATGTTAACCCAAGATTGTATAGTCAAGATAGAACCTATAATATGAGCATAGTTTCACAAAATATAAGAGGATAGGGATAGGTGACCTTGTAAGGAGATATAAGAAATGTAAAGAATATATTGAGAATAACATAAAATGTGAGGGATAGGAGTTTAAGATTGAATTTGTTATTATTTCAAGGTTTCAACCTTACCAATGTTTGATACCTTGGAGGATAAAGAACCATTATAAGTGACTCTATGATGTTGAACAAGAGACATGAATGATTGAGAAACCAAATCTGAGAAATACAGTGTTATTATTCCTTTAAGCGCAGGTTTGACTAATAGTAAACAAGATTTAAATTCTGTGAAAAGTAGTGAGTATAATATGGAACTTAAGTTAAGGATAATATTTGGAGACTATAGTACCTGATTATTTGGAAAGTTAAATTTGCATGTGACTAATTTTGAGGTAGGATTAAAGGAGTGAATCAAGGGTAATAATCACAACCATGAAGCATGATTTAAAGATAACAATACATTTTGGATTTATGGTTTGGTGATTTGGAAATAGTGAGACAATAATAGTTGTTTTACCAAAAAGCTAAATTGGCAATATACATGGACAACATCTCTTGCCAACATCTCCTTGCATCTGTCTACAATAATACGATTCGGATTCACCATTGGTGTAGGTTGCTTGAGAAGTTGAACCACCACTTCTGAGTCAACCTCTAACACAACTCGACGGAATCCTCTCTCCCATGCCACAGACAGACCCTTGAGAATTGCCATGAGTTCTGCTCTAACTGACGAACAATTCCCTAAATTGATAGAAAATACAATTTCAAATGCTCCAATATGGTTACGGATCACCCCTCCACCCCCAGCGATACCTGGGTTATTTTTCGCCGCATCGTCCGTATTGAGTTTCACCCATCCCTCATCAGGACAAGTCCAAGTTACTGGCACTTCCATCTGTCTTCTTTTTCTTCCACCAGCCAATCCCCTATCCCGCTCAAAGGCTTTCGCAGCTGAGGCGATGTACCTACGCAAAAAGTCGAATTTGTCTTGTGGGTTTTGATTTTCTCTCCCAAAACTAGTATTGTTTCTCCATGTCCATATCCACCAAAGACAGCTAGCAAAGGTTGCAGGCTAATGGGGATCAAAGATATGATTCTTACCATCTAGATTCCAACGCAGCCAGTTTGCAGTATCATCCTCTTCGAACAGTAGGGGAGCTGATGCGGGAACCATTCCATTCCAAACTTCACTTGCTCTTGGACAGTCACGGAACAAATGGTCAGTGTCTTCGACCGTTCCCTCGCACACGACACAAAAAGGTTCATTAGCTACCTGGCGTTTGAACCTGTTGAGATTGGTCATCAATTTATCATGCAGTAAGAGCCATATGAAGACTCTAATTCTATGGGATGTGTTCAGTGTCCATGCAAGTTTCCATTTTTCATCAACAACATCACCTTCATTTTTTCTAATGATACCCAAAGCAGATTGGGTGGTGAAACTTCCAGTACTTGATTTGCTCCATGTAAAACAGTCACTAAGAGCAGGTAAGCATCCTAACTCCACAGCAGTAATTTGTTCTAAGATGGATTGCGGCAAAGCATCTGCAAATTTATCCCAAAGCCATCCCTGATCAAAGTCCTAGTAGTCAAAGATGATATCATCTTTCTCCGCTTCTGAGATGGGTTGAGTAGCAAGATCCATTAATGGGATATCACTAATCCATCTGTGTGACCAAAAGAGTGTTTTCCTTCCGTCACCTAAGTTCATCCGAGCCTCTTGCAGCAATGCTTCTTTATTGTTGACAATGCCCCTCCAAGCATTAGAGGCATCACTTCTAGTTTGAAACATGTCAAGGTCACACCTTCCTTTGCAGTATTTGGCGCGAACGACTCTAGACCATAAGGTATTAGGCATCTCAATCAGTCTCCACCCCAATTTAGTCATAAGAACAGAGTTCATTTGCCTTGCTGACTTAATCAGTCTGCATTTTTTGGCCTTGTTATTTCTTTCCACGACACATTATGAATTTTTCTTCTATCTTCATTATCTCCCCAAATAAATCTTCTGCAACACTTATCAACATCGTCACAAATCGATCGAGGCAAATGGGCAGTCTGCATAGCATAATAGGGAATCGTGCTCAATGTCGATTGTGCCAGAGTAATTTGACCCGCTAGGGATAAGTGTTTCATCTTCCATCCTGTGAGCCTCTTGTACATCTTGTCTAAAATATACCCAAATGTCTCCCGAGTCGCCCTCCCATTAATTGTGGGTATACCCAGATACTTACCCAAATCATGGGTAATAGGAATACCTGCCATATGGGAAATTTCTTGAGCGAGGGTACTGTGAACATTCCCACTAAAAAATATGCTTGATTTGTTGAAACTGACTTTTTGGCCTGAGCTAACACAGAAACGATCAAGGCATGTCTTGATTACGTGCATTTGTTCCACCGATGCCTCTGCAAACAACATCAAGTCGTCGTCAAAAAAAAAAAAAGATGAGTAATATCAGGCCCATTTCTGATAGTTTTAATGGTTCCAAGCCCCATTTACAATTGCATCCATTATCTGGTGGGCTAACCTCTCCATGCACAAGACGAAAATATAGGGAGATAATGGGTCTACTTGCCGCACCCCCCTAGTTGGGTAAAATTCCTTCGTTTCCGCCCCGTTCCATAAGAGCTTCATTGAACTGGTTGAAATGCAGGTCATAATAACATCTACAAGAGTTTGAGGTAGCCTTAACTCTAGTAGTGTTTCATGAATAAACTTCCAATCCAATCTATCATATGCTTTCTCGAGATCTATCTTAACCACCATACCTTCTTTGGCACCTTTTTTATGTCGGAAGGAATAGACCACTTCTTGCACTATCACCACATTATCAGTTATTTGTCTCCCAGGAACAAAACTGCATCGGTTGGGGCTAATGCATGTGGAAGAATTGTTTTGAGACAATTCACAATGGACTTTGTCACCACTTTGTAAGCCACATTACACAAGCTAATGGGCCTAGATTGCGTGACAACTTGAGGGTTATCCACCATAGGTATTAGCACTAGAACAGTCTCATTCACCTCTTGTGGAAATATTTGACCCTCCAGAATTGCCAAAGAAAAATTTACAAGCCTCTACCCCACGATATCCCAGTTCTTTTGATAGAAAAAAGGTTAGAAACCGTCGGGCCCCGGAGACTTATAAGCCCCCATGTCAAAAATAGCTTTTCGGATCTCTGCTCCTGTAAATCTTCTTTGCAGGTTCTCCATAAGCTCTCCATCAATCAGGGGAAAAGCTCCTTGAGGAAGAGCGATAGCAACTCTAGGTGTATCTTCTGCAAAAAATAACTTCTAAAAAAAATCAAGCACCATGAGTTTCACCTCATCCGGGTCATAGCACCATTCTCCATCAACGTTTTGCAAAATGTCAATTTTATTACGTCGCCTATGCATAATGGCGTGGAGATGAAAATAACAAGTGTTCCTATATCCATCTCTAATAGCCTCCGTTCTTGACTTTTGATACCAAAACATATCAATTTGGTCCAAAACATTGTTAAGCTAAATCTACAGAGCTTTTTCAAGCTTGATGAGGTATCTTCTTCCTGAATTTGAGAGTGCCTTTTGAACCCCTTCAATTCTAGCAAAAAGGTTATTTCGTTTTTAGAACAGATTTTCAAAAAGTTCCCTGTTCCACCTTAAGACTTCCTCCTTGAACTCACAAAATGTTGGGATTAAGGGTTGGTCAGATCTCCAGTGCTTCTTCATGAACTCGTCAAACTGATCATGCATTATCCACGCAGCCTGGAACCGAAATGGTTTTTGGCCCGTAACCAAAGGAATAAAACCATTTGCGTTAATAATGATCGGGCAATGATCAGAATTGTGCTTGACTAAGTGACGAACCGAAGCTTCCTCGAACCTAGATCTCCAAGCGAAATTGCACAAGGCTCAGTCTAGCCGGGCTGCTACTCGAGTCTCAGGTTCGTTTCCCCTAGCCCAAGTAAATTGCGGACCAGAATAACCAAGATCAATAAGGCCATGTTCATCAATCCAGTTATTGAATCGAGTACATCGTCGAATCACATTTTGCGAGCCACCCATTTTCTCATGAGGACTGCAAATAGCATTAAAATCCCCAGCCAACAACCAGGGGCTTGCTGTAGACCTTGCAAACTCTCCAAGACTTTCCCAGAGCTTCTCCCTCAACATTGTGTCCGAACTACCATAAATAGCAGAGTAGTACCAAGGGTCCTCCTCTACTTTTGCTATTCGAATAGTGATGTGTTGTGGATGATGAATCAGAGGCTCCACCAAGACTTGCTCTTCCCTCCAAAATAACCATAAACCTCCACGAAAACCCTTAGCTTTGACTCGAGTATGCCCAGAGAACCCAATTTGATGGCAAATTCTATTCGCCCGATCGCCACTAACATGGGTCTCCACAAGAGCAAGCACAGTAGGATCATGGATTCTTATTATCTCTCTCAAGGTAGCTAGGAATCTCCTACTCCCAGCTCCCTGCACATTCCACACCATACAGCTAATTGGGATTGTGTTAACTCTGATGTTCTGGTTTTTATCTACCATGGGGACACGATCAATGTTAGGGGGGGTCCGAAGAGCATCGTAGAGCTTATGGATAACTCTAGCCATATCAGGCGGTAGAGTCATCGTGAATAACAACACTGGATGGTTGTGGCATGGTAAATTGACGGTTTGTTGCTATATTGGGTTTCATATCCTATCAAGAGAATNAATGATTAGCTATCAATTTGGGAAAAAGAGATATTTTAAGGTTTAATTAATGTCAAAGTAAATAAAGAACTATTAGATTTTGGAAAATATGATTAAACTAAAACTAAGGATGATAAATATAGGAAACTAATGTTTGACATTTGAGATCTCAGAACTGCAAGTACAACTAATAGGAGTATTGCACGCCTGGGGAAAAATAAAAACTAGACTAAAAAGACGAAATTATTAGTTGAGGATGTATGTATTACCTGTAGGACATAAGCTACATAAGGAAACTAGAGGTGAAATATATACATCAGTTTGAGTAACTCAAAGCTGAACTAGATATAGAAATCACATACCTAGATTAATTTTAATACATTTGAAAGATTAAAGATTTGCATATAGCAGCAAAAAAATATAGTTATTATTGTATAATAGATTTAGGAATGAACTCTGATCCACACGTGAGATGTTTTGTTGTGTTTTATATATCTATTTGGCAAGACACTACTAACATAATTATTTATTAATTATAGCATTTCATAGATGAAGACTACACCCAAAGCCTAGCTGTCTAGCAATAGTTATAGAACATTGTATATTACAAGTGTAAAACTTAAAAATATACTATAAGATATGTATATATCATGACTCAATGACTCAAGATTAAGGGAACTAAAAATCTTAACATTCTGATGCTTGGGTGAGTGGCAATTGAAATAGTAGAGCAGTCAATAGTTATGAGTAGAAATATGAACATTTCTTGGAGATATAAATAGGGCCGTTAATTTTTGGGATTGATGTATGAGAACAACAATTCTACAGTATAAACAAAAAGGTGAGAAGTTGACTATATCAGAAATGATAATATCAGGATTCATAAATTAGAATAATAATCAAGTTGATATCTTCAGGACAATAGATAGGACAAAAAGAGAATTTGGAAATAAGAGATGACACATTAAGGATAATCGAAGTAGGATACAAAATTGAGATTTCGGTATATAAGTTCGAAAAGGAAATTATAAATGTTGAGGTTATAGGAAATTGACTCGAGGAATACTATGGAACTGCTACTTTGGGAAATGGTTCGAGTTAAAAACCGCTACTTTGAGGATATAGGCATTGTTACTTTGGGATAATCTAAATGATATTTGAAGATGATTTGACTTGAGATTAGAGTACCTAAAGATATAAGCAAGGCATACCCTCTATATTACTATACTTAGTGAAGATATTTTAGTGAGACAAAAGTGCTCTTGAAGTATACAATTGATATTGTGGATTTTAGAGACCAATAACAAGGCACAAGAAGTTCAATTAATAAGAAATTATAAGATAAGCCAGAGATATATGTATTAGGATAAAAAGGACAGCCACTTAAGGACTATTTTGAAACTCTTGAGGATGCTAGATTGTAATTTGGAAGATATGAGCTTTAGCCGGGGGTGACAATAAGACTTTGGGACTGTGAATTCAAAGAGAAATTAAGAAACTAATACTTTCGTATTAGAAGTAATTTTAGTAACATTTGGAGGCAAACTATGGTTCAACTTAAGGATTGATATAGACGAGACATGAAAGTCATATTGATAGATCTGGGATTTATTTAGCTCAGGTATAGGCTGTGGGATAGGCTACGATAAGTAAATTTTGAAATCACATTTAGATACATAGACTTGGGAGACGAATACTGAAATACATGGAAAACAGTGTTAAGCCAGTAATAAGTTAACTGTTTTAAAAAGCTAGAGAAAAGGAATTATAAGGAAAAATATTTTCTGTACTTAAAGTATAAACACGGAGATTATCCAAATTCTATGTTAAGGACTTGATATGGAAGCTTCGCAAGAGTTTCGAACCAGAGATCATAAAAGGTCATTATTTAGGGATATTCAACATTGTCTACGAATGAAGGAAAGGTAATCACTAAGGTTGCGTAACTAAGGAGGGAGCATATGGCAAGTTTCGAGGATGAAACTTCTTTTAAGGGGGGAAGGGTGTAACAGTCGTAAATTTTAAGTACCCTTATTAGTCCTAAACTAATCTGCTAACTGTATTTAGACCCTAATTAATTTTTGATTATTTATAAGCTAAGAAAATTAATTAAAAATATACTATTATTATTCCGTTAGACATTAGACCTAAACTAAATTAGACTAAAACTTAACCTATGACTAATTAAAAATTACTAGAGCCTAACTAAATACAACTAGAACTCAACTTGAGACAATATAACTTATAACTATCAATACTACCATTGGACTACCATAATAAAACCCACCTATCAAATGACACCTTAGTTGCTAAATTGCCAAACTACCATTGGCCATAAGCTAGGAGTGCATGGCGTGTAAGCTTAGGGAAAAAAGAAGGAAAATGATGGAGAAGGAAATGACAGCATAGGGTGCTAAGTGGCGATCAAAGATGATCATATGATCACCTACAGATCATAAGGTGGTGATGAGGAAATGCTAGGTGATTGCTTGCCAATAGATTGTGATAACACCTAAACTCTAAAGGGGCTAACTCATCCAACCTATACAATAGGTTTGTCTCCCCTAAGACCTAAGTAACTACTAGTATAAATACATAGCAAAACCCACCCAAACTCCTCACTACTCACTACTCACACACAAACTTTCGGTCAACTCCAAAAACATCCACCCACCCAAACTCCTCACTACTCACTACTCACACACAAACTTTCGGTCAACTCCAAAAACATCCACCCACTAATTTCTTTTCTTCATTTCACCATAGAAGCCGTAGAAGGAGAAGAAGAAGGGAAGCAGAGAGAGAGAGACGAAAAACTAGGAGAGCAACCTTGAGAGAGAGAGAAAAAGGATAGTAGCTTAACTACACCTTGATTAAGGTAATTCTCATGTCCATCCTTCCACCTAGCTACTAATAAGGATTCATTAAACTCAGGCCCGGCCCTGGGCATAGGTAGGGGTTATGGACCGCCTAGGGCCCATCTGTTCATGGGGCCCAAAAAAATTATTGAGTGTCGCTATAAATGATTTTATGTAAGAACAATATGTTAAACACTCATTTGGTTGACGAAATAGAAGCAGCACCTATAACAACTAGGTCAGGTGATCGAATCTTATTGTTGACATGTTTTTACACTCTTTAATTTTTATCCCGCTTGGGCCTGAAGTAATAGGCGACATGGCTTGGAGTTCTAGTTATTCCACAGTCCACACTCCACATTACTTAATTTTTTTCTTTTCTTTTTCTTGCTCAAAAGCAAGTTCCTATTTCTAAATTGTGTGTTCTTTACTTCTTTTTGGTTTTGTTTTGTTTTGCCTTTAAAAAAAAAAAAAAAATCAAATAGTGGTTCTTGTTATTGTTATAAACAACAAACTTGAAACCAGGTTCTTTGGTATTGTGGTTTTGGTGCTAATTATAAAAGTTGATCTTGATTCGTATTGCACGTTTGTTATATTAAAGTATGATGTTCTAATTCTTTTTTGATATCGTATGATGTTCTAATTCTAAAAATAGTTCTACCTTTTTTTTTTCATTCTTAGTACAATTGTTTTGTGTTTTAATTTAAGGATTTGAGTTATTCTTGGATAAGGTGGCCTTATATATGATGTTGGTACTTGAAAGAAGAAAAATGTGGTATTTGATATTCCACCAAGTACCAAAAGTACCACATTTTTTTTTTTCAAGTATCAAACCTCATAGACGAGGGCACCTCATACAAGTTTTTGTGAGGAAACAATTACATTGAGTCAATAAGGTGATTAATGAAATTTTTATATAGCTACAATTTTTTATTTTTTTTATAAATGCTTTTTAGGGGCCCCTTAAGTTTATTTCGCCTAGGGCCTAGTAAAGGTCAGGAACGGCCCTGATTGAACTTAATTATGTATTTTGTAAGTTGTTAAAATGAGTAAAAGATAATTGCCCACTTAATTTTGTTAATGGTATATGACGATCATGATGGAAGTGTGATATAGACAATGAAATAATTATAGCTAATCACCTAGTTAACTTAATCTAATTGCATGCAACCCAAATTAATTAATTTGGATTAATTGTAATTACTATTATCGTTATTATTATTATTTATTATTATTATTATTATTATTATATGAAGGTGACTGGAACTTATAATCATGTTCATGAGAATAAAACCCTTATTATTATTATTATTATTATTATTATTATTATTATTATTATTATTGAGGGATTAATTTTTGAAAATTAAAGAATAAAAAGATTATTAAATTAACCTTGTTATAATCGACTTAAATAAATAATAACCGAGATGTTAAATATAAAGATATAGATATAATGAGATTTACATCTTTGTTTTTCAATAAAAAGAAATTATAAAAGTGTCCCATTATTTGAAAGCAAAGCAGAAGTGCGTATTAAACCTAAAAGGGTAACATAGTAATTTACCAAGTTAAAAGTGGATATAAAGCCTAAAAGGATATTATGGTAATTTACCAAGTGAATGTTGTGATCATGATTAAGAGTATGGTCAAGCTATAAAGCTTGTATTGAGATTATAAATAAGCTATAAAGCTTATAAAAATGGTGATTGAGTTAATAATGAGATTATATCTAAATGAGAATAATACTCAAAAGAGTTAAACTGAAAAAGTTATAAAAGCTACTATAATATAAAGTGAAAGATGGTAAGAACTTCTGGCACGGTACCGCTAGAAGGGTTAGAATTGGGCACGTGTGCACACTAGGAATGGCCATCAACTCAACGGATAACCGTTGTTATACTCAGAACAACCAGTCAGGTACCAGTCGGGGGTACGTGGGAGTCATAAGTAGAGTTTAGTACCTATATGGAACAGATGATTATAATTGGTATCTTATTGATATGAGTATTGATATATTGTACTTTATTGGTACGTGTGGATTATTATGTGATTATAGTACCTTATTGGTGCCATTTGGCCGATTTGGTGGGCCGGTTGAGCTTGACAATGGACTGAGGTTTTGAATGGATTAGCCCTTAATAACTCTTCTCAATATTAAAAGATAACAAGATAATATGATATTACTTGTTGGCTAAGAAACGTCGCTGAAAAGGCGATAACTAAGATAAAAGTATAACACTACTAAGAGGGAGCCTTATATAGGCTGGTCAATGAGGTCTGTTGACCAAAGCCCAGGCCTGCACTAATAACTAGCCCAGCCCATCCACTAATACTAGCCCAGGCCCTGCACTATATAAGAAAGAAAAAAAATAAAAAACACACTAAATCGCGCACTTTAA